>JAOANK020061231.1:0-19675 GCA_026257165.2 Telfairia occidentalis
GGAAAAAGTTTTATTTATTATTTTTTAAAATCTTTCATGGTTTACGAAATTTTCTTTTATATATATATATATATATATATATATATATAAAGAAAAAAGTAAGTAAATTTGGATTGTGTAACAGGCAACAGTTTTGCTAGCCAAACCTTTTCCTGTTCTTATTTATTATTATTATTATTATTATTATTATTATTATTATTATTATTATTATTATTATTATTATTTTCTTTCTTTTTATTTATTTCTATATATATATATATTTCTCTTTTCTGGATTAATCTTTTTGCAATTACGTCAGTGGCAGTTTACTACTAACACGCGCCTATCTAAGTTATGTTTGATTTTTTTTATATTTTTTTTTGTTGTTGCTATTAAATTTTTTCTTTTTCCTTTTCTATTTCTTTTCTCCTATTTATTATTATTATTATTATTATTATTATTATTATTATTATAGTTTCTTTTTTAATCTATTCCATTTATATGTCTATTTGTTCATTTAGTTTGTTATTTTACTTCATTGTTTGGGATTTAGATGCATGTTTCTCTATGTGCGAAAGTGATAGGAGCATGTGTAATATCCGTGATAGATTACTTTTATGCCACTTTTATCTTCTTATAGCGAGACATTGTGTAGGGAGTTCTTAGTGAGAGTCGGTAAACCTTGAGAGGGCAAAGCCCAAGTTTATCAACCTTAGATTTACAAAATTGGGAATCTATTGCATATCTCGAGTATAATTAGATAGTTAATTCCGCCGTTTCACAACTCCAACACTGTGTCTTGACGCTATTATATAGCATCTCAACAGTGCGACGATCTCTATTTAAGCAAACTTATGTTTTAGGTTCGAGAGAGCCATTTTTGGGAGATAAAATTTCGAGAGACAGAGCCAAAAGTCGATTTTCAGTGTGTTGAACTAGAAGAGCCATTCTGAGTGTTCGTGGGTGAAAATTAAGAGCATGAAGAGTGGCTTGATGAAGGAGACGACGTCGAGACGATCCAGAAGTTTTTCTTCTTCCTTTCTTTACTTTTTTCCTAATGTTTTGCAAATTGATTTGGTATTCTGAAGCCAACGTATGGCTAAAAACCTTGTAATCTTAGGGTGTTGGATGTTTAAAGTTTAATTTGATATGTTGATTTTTTATGGTTGAATTTTGATTGTTGAATCCTCCTCGTATTTGTGTATTTCAATATTATTCTTGCATGAGAATGTAGAATTTAATTTGTTTTATTGATTTAGCTTGAAAAATGGTCAATACTTAGAACTCAAATGCTAGGCTTTTGAAACTTATGCATGAAAGTGGTAGGTTGAAATTGAGGCAAAATTTAGAATCATACCAATTGCCATATTTTCTTAACAATTGCAAGAAATTGACTTGTTAATTGAATGTGGGGATAGATGAACTTGAGAAAGTAAACTTTAATTTGTTAAAATTTCTGAGCCTAGGATTTTAGCAATTAAAAGAGACCTAAATTGTTTTAATAAGTCAAATTAGCTTAAAAAGAATCCAACACTCTAAGATTCCCTCTTCTTGAATTTTTCTTCCCAAAGCATGCAACCTTTTAGTGTTATTGTCATTGGTTTTATAACTAAATTTAACTTTCGAATCTCAAGATAAAATTGGAATAATTTATTTAAAACTAAGAAAATTAATAACTCGATTCCTAGAGGACGATACTTGATCTTAAGGCTGTTTTATATTACAATTTGATCCGTACACGTGCGGTAGCACAGTGGACTTCGATCAAGTTTTTGGGGCCGTTGCCAGGGAATTGGCGAATTGATTTTCTTATTTTCAAAAAATTTTAATACAATCATAGTCTAGGGTGTATTTTATTTGAGTCTACTCCTTTATTTTCTATTCCACCATAATTTTTACTATTAGATATTTTGGTGTCTGTGTAGAAATCGTGAGGCTAACTTAGTTCCCTTTGAACATGAAATTGAAAGAACTTTGAGAAGAAATCTTAGGAAGAACAGAAGTACCCCGATAATCATGGAGGAGCAACAAGTAGAACGTAGGGCAATTTGTGACTATTTCCAGCCTGCTATCTCCATTGCTCAACCAGAAATCACGCAAGCACCAATAGCAGCATGCAACTTTGAGCTTAAACTAGGACTCATTCAGATGGCCTGTGAGGGAGCATTAGAGGCCTGGCCACTGAGGACCCACATAAGCACATTCGTTATTTCTTGGAAGTTTGTAGGACGGTAAAAATTAATGGTGTATCTCTTGATGTTATTCGTTTGAGAGCTAAAAATTGGCTGGAAACACTTCCAACCGATAGCATCACCACCTGGGATGAGTTAGCCTAGGGATTCTTGAGCAGATTTTTCCCACCTTCAGAAACTCAGAAGCTCCGAGCAGAGATTAGTGCTTTCAGGCAACACGATTCAGAATAGTTGTTTGAGGCATGAGAGTGCTATAAGGACCTATTATATAAATGCCCTCAGCACGATTTTCCTAATTGGTTGCAAATTCAATTTTTCTATGATGGCTTAACCATACTACTAAATCTTATTTGGATGCAGCTGTAGGTAGTTCATTATTTTTAAGGACTATTGAGGTGGCCCGCACAATAATTGAGGATATGGCTATCACAAGCTACCACTAGCTTACCGAGAAGGTTGTTGCTCGAATTCTAGGATTCCATGAAGTCGATGAGGTAAGTGCTCTAAAGGAACAAATGGCTACGTTGACTAATGCTCTTAATAATTTGTCTATTCCAAGAAAGTCACAGTCCATTGAAGTTGTGGCGGCATGTCAAACGTACCCAACCTGGGAAAACCTAGATGTGAAGCATGTTAATTATGTGAATAGGAATCAAGGATACAGAGGCAGTTCAATGCACAACCAGTACTCCAATTAGCAATCCCAACTACCAACACATTATCATCCATGTTTGAGGAATTGTGAGAATTTTTCTTATGCTAATACAAAGAATGTTTTGCAGAGTCCCCTAGGATTTGCATAATTTTTCTTCATATAACCAGCCTCTAGAAAAGCCTTCAATGGAAGACCTGAGGACCACATTCATAACTAAGTCCAGATATAAGACAACCAACTTGGAAAGCTCAGTGGACAGTCAAGGAAAGGCTATCAAGAATATCGAGATCTAGTTAAGTCAGATGGCTATACCACACTTAATTCCTTGCAAAAGGGAAAGTTCCCAAGTAACACAAAGATAAATCTTAAGAAACAATGCAAGGCAGTCGCTCCAAGAAGTGGTAAGCAGTTGAGAGATGCTAAGTTTGAAGAGCCTGAAAGAAAAGCAACTAATGAGTAAAAGGAGAAGTTCGAGGATGAAGAGAAGTGTACACCGTCATCATCAAATTCAGGGAAGTTTTCTGATTCCATTCAAATAGTATCCAATAAAATTTCTTATCCTCAACAATTTCGAAAGAAAAAGCTTCACAAACAATTTGCTAAATTTTTAAAACTATTTAAAACTTCACATTAATATTTATTTTACTGATGGTTTGGAGCAGATGCCAATCTACGTGAAGTTCATGAAAGACATCTTATCAAGAAAGAGAAAATAAAAAAATAAAATAAAAAATTAGTTTGTTTTGTTCAAATAAAAAAATAATAAATAAAATAAATTAGTTTGTTTTGTTCAAATTATTTTTATTTATGTTTTTTACTAACATTATTTATTTTTGTGGGTGCAAGAATTAAATGAAAAAAAAATGAAGAAGAAAAAGAAAAAGAAAAATAAAGAAAGAAAGAAAGAAAGAAAGAAAGCAAAAAGGCACAAATGGTGGCGCGCGTGTCCACGAAGTAGCGTTGAGATGCTCAGCCACCCGTGGTCACAGCGTCGAGACACTAACTTGTAGCGTCTCAACGCTGTGATGAAATTTGGGATTAAAACCCAGATTTCTTCTTCGAAAAAACAAAATCCCCTCTCTACAACCCTAGCCGCAGCTTCCTTCTCCTTCAAATTTCCTCCATTTTGCATCAATTTTCTCTCAAATCCCCCCGTTCTCCTTGCAAAATCACAATACCCAAGCCTCCTTTACCCCTCTTTTTACCAATTTTTGAAGTATAAGGGCAAATTTAGTGCGTTTTCACCAAAAATCAAATCTTCTTTTCTTAACTTTGAATTTTCGGCGAAAAAGGTAATTGTAAGTGGATTTTTGACTAATTGATTTATCTTTGTGTTATGCTTGCTAAATTTGACATGCTATATATATTTTTCTTGTGATTTAAGTTGATTCCATGAATGGGTATTAGAGATTTGGGCATATTTGTTGAAGAAATTAATGTTGAGAAATTTGGGACAATATTTGTGAGTTGACTTTTAACCAATTAATGTGCTAAGTTTGCTGGATTTGATATGCTATTTCCACCACGTACACAGTTTTGTTGAATTGAATTGATTCCATGTTTGGATATTGAAGATTTGGGCATGAATGTTAAAGGAAGTAATTTTTAGAATTTATGGGCTTACTTGTGGGGTTGATTTGTACGAGTTTTTGGGTGTCGGTATTGTAGACTTTAGCATATTTGTGAAGGAATTTATTTTGAACAATATCTTGAGTTTACTTGTGGAGTAATTTATGTGAAGTTATGTGGATGTTGTTCCGTTTAAGATAAATTATGGCATGTGTAGCTGACTTCTGGGCTTGTGTAGTCTTTAAAAATTACTTGAACAGATGAGTTCCAAAAGAGCTCGAGGGAATGTTGCAAGTTCTAGTGCTTTTGACTATCACTGATTCATCAATGAAGAAGCTGCATCACAATATCAAACGTTTGTAGTGAATCGGTCCATTGTGCAAGGACGCGGGCTTGCACCATATGAGGTCCACAACCTCAGATGTATGACAATATTGCTCAGAGAGAATGGTTCAAATTTGTAAAGTAGCCTGAAGCTGTCGTAGTCCCCATAGTGAGGGGAGTTTTATGCTAACCTTCGAGAAGGGGAATCTCGATCATATGTGGGAGGATGGCATGTGCCCTTCTATTCATCATCGATAAATATATTCAACAAAGTTTTGGATTACGAGCATGATGAGTACAATGCATATGCCCATGATCACTTGGATGTTAATTAGATCATTAAAGAACTTTGTTAGCCAGCGACCCAGTGGACCAGACGACGAGGTGAGGCTATCAAATTTAGAATGTCGGATCTCAGTGTCGCTAATAGAGTATGGCACAACGTTATTTGTGCCAAGTTGCTCTAGGTGGCCACATGAGTGACGTGACCAAGGAACATGCAATATTGCTTTATACCATCGCCTCTTGCAAGACGATCGATGTGGGGAAAGTTATCTACCAATCCACACGCCACATTTGCCGAGGCTCGACCATTGAAGGACTCGACCATCCCTCACTCATTATGGCCTTGTGTAGATCAGTTGGGGTCACTTGGGACCCTAGTGAGGAGGTCGCACACCCTAAGGCGATCATGGATAAAAACTTCATTATGGGGTTGCACGAATGAGAGCTTATTCCACAGATGCCAGACCCCGAGCTTCTCGAGTAGGATCTTGAGCACATGGCATATGGATCTGATCACATGGAGGCTGGACCATCTAGGCCATCATGAGCAACTCAGTCTAGTGAGGAACGTATGGAGCTACTTCGATGTTGCTAGTATGAATATCAGGTAGAGTTATTTGGAGTCATTTACAAGCGCTAGGACACGATCTACAACTTATCCCAGTTTTCGATCATTCCTGCCCCTCACTTCCGTCCACTGGCACCACCACCCTCATATTTAGACGATGATGATGACGAGGACTGACCGACCTTCATCATTCAAGGGGGTGCTCTTTCTATTATTTTTATTTGTGTTGTCTTTTCCTAGTATATATTTACCTTTATGTTTTTTATTGGTTTTTGTTTTCATTTGTGCCATTTCTGTTATGTCTCTTATGGACTTCATACGTCATCTCCCTTCCAAGAACTCTAATACCCTCGTCTCAGTACATGAGCCTGCGAATTTCATGGATCATGTCTTTTCTCAGGCCAGTTTTCTCACTCTTTATGCTTTTTGTTTTATACGTTGAGGACAATGTATTATCTTAAATTTGAGGTGGGGTGTCCTTAGTACTGTGTGTTGATTGGATAGATTATATGTAAATTGTGTGCTAAGTTCCTAAATTTATTGTAGATTAAGCTAAACTTAGACCTTGGACAAAAATGTTTCGATGATCGATTGATTGCCTGACCGTATGCTGGATAAATGCTAGAATAGTTGATAATTGCATGCTTAGGATTATGACTTCCCATGATTTGCTGTAATTTGTATGTGAGTGGAAATAGAGAAACTTGTAAGCATATTTCTAAAGTAAGTTGTGTTTAAAATCCTTCTTTGAATTCCTTGTCTTTGGAAAACATAACCGTCCTATTTATAGTCCTGAAGGCTTAGGGTGCAGTTTATAAGGTTAAACTTAAGCTGCTTCAAAATGGGTTGATTGTTAGTTAGTGAAATTCTAGATTAAAGGAGTCTTTGTTAAAACTTGCGTTTGCTAAATAAAGTATGTTTAAACATGCTACTCTTCCTTTCTTTGGGCTTTAGTCAATGGGCAATGCTGACGAAAAAATGCAAAAAGAAAGTAAGTATTGTCCTATAATAGAGGTGCTGCTCGTAGTTGGATACTCGGCGCCTAGGAAGTGGAGGTTAAGCGAAAACGAAAATAGTACGTCTTCGCTAGGCTCCTCTTTAAGACTTTTTTTCCTTGATTGTTTTAAAAACTAAAAATAATAATAAATAAAAAGAAGAAAATTATCTTTAAGCTCTTTAAGCTAGAATTCCTTACTTGAAAACAATTTAGCTCCAGAGTAGGGATAGTATAGGAAAGACTTCATTAAATGCACTCCGGGTTTCTAAAGACTAGAATGAGATAGACTTGCACAAACACACGCAAGGGATGATAAGAATTGGCCTTCGATTTTCTTGCCAGTAGAATGTGGATGAACGTTTCTATTATTGAGCTCATTACATGTTATTTTGCATTGAGTTAAGAGTCTAGAGCATGCTAGTATTGAAGTTCTTATATATGTTTATACTTTAATTTTGCTCGGAACTAACAAAACTCTAAGTTTGGGGTGGTTGTTAGCACTCAAAAAGTGCTATTTTAGAGCCTCTAATTTAGTGATTTTGTGTTTTATAAGTATACTTTGAGGCTTTTAATTGTGAAATTTTGTAGGAACTGAGCAGTTAGGAGAAATGATGCAATTAAGGTTGTTTTGGGCGAAAAAATGAGCCAAAAGAATCTGAAAATTAGCTAAGACATGAGGAGAATGAAAGAGCAACCTAAGGGCCAGCATCTCAAAGCTAGAAGACAGCGTTGAGATGCCTAAATAGTGACCAGAAGGCAGAACGCTCTAGCGTTGAAATGTTAGAATAGTAGCGTCTCAATGCTACTTTAATTTGGCAAGACAGAATATGAAATTTCGATGTAGCTTTGAGATGCTGCGCTACAGCATCGAGACGCTACTTCAAATTTCTTTCCCTTTTACTTTAAAAACATGGTGGTAGTCTGGTAATTATGGAGCACAGCGTCTCGATGCTGCAGTGATCTCTATTTAAGCAAACTTATATTTTCGGTTGGAGAGAGTTGCTTTTACGAGAGAAAATTTTGAGAGATAGAGGCATCCTGTGTGCTACACCAAAGTAGCCATTCTGAGTGTTCGTAGGTGAAAACTAAGAGCACGAGGAGTGGCTTGACAAAGGAGACAACGTCGAGATGATCTAGGAGTTTTTCTTCTTCCTTTCTCCATTTTTTTGCTACTATTTTGGAAATTGATTTTCGTGATATTCTGAAGCCAATGTATGGCTAAAAACCTTGTAATCTTGGGGTGTTGGACTTTTTAAGTTTAATTTGATATGTTGATTTTTTATGGTTGAATTTTGATTGTTGAATCCTCCTAGTATTTGTGTATTTCAATGTTATTCTGCATGAGAATGTAGAATTTAATTTGTTTTATTGATTTAGCTTGAAAAAATGGTCAATACTTAGAACTCGAATGCTAGGCTTTTGAAACATATGCATGAAAGTGGTAGGTTGACATTAAGGCAAAATGTAGAATCATATCAACTGCCATATTTTTTAACAATTGCAAGAAATTGACTTGTTAATAGAATGTGAGGATAGGTGAACTTGAGAAAGTAAACTTTAATTTGTTACAATTTCATAGCCTAGGATTTAGCAATTAAAAGAGACCTAAATTTGTTTAATAAGCCAAATTAGCTTAAAAAGAACCCAACACCCTAAGATTCCATATTCTTGAAATTTTCTTCCATAAGCATGCAACCTTTTAGTGTTATTGTCGTTAGTTTTTCACTAAATTTAACCTTTGAATCCCTAGATAAAATTATAATAATTGATTGAAAACTAAGAAAATTAATAACCCAATTCCCAGATGACGATACTTGGTTTTAGGGTTGTTTTATATTACAATTTTACTCGTACACTTGCGATAACGTAATAGGCTGCGATCAATCCCCGCTCAGATATCGATTTTATCACTTTTCTTATACCCTGAACCCCATCGCAAAGGTTTACTTGATGTCTTGAATCAAGCACATGTAGGACATGACATTTTAGTGCAAACACTCACTGAAGTTGTGGGAAACATAACTGCTGCAAACTATATTACCTTCATTGATGACGATATACAAAGGTGTTGCGTATCTTCGTGAAATGTAAAAACTACCTTGTGGCAAGGGTTCTCATTGATAATGGGTCGTCTCTGAAAATAATGTTGGTGAAGCTTATGATAGATTCCTCTTACTTAAAGCCAAGTAGTATGGTTTTTAGAGCTTTCGATTGTGCTTGAAGGGAGGTTATTGGAGCATAGAAATTCTATTACGAATTAGGTCTTCCGCATTCAATGTAACATTCCAAGTGATGGATATAAACTCTTCATACAACTGCTTGCTTGGACGACCGTGGCTTCATTCAACGGGAGCTCTGCCATCCTCACTGCATCAAAGATTGAAATTCATTGTTGATAACAGTCAGGCTACTAATTTTGGGGGAAGAAGATAAGTTTGTGATGAAAGCAACGTTCTTTCTGTACATCGAAGCGGTAAAAGAATCATTTGAATGTTCGTATAGATCTTTTGAGATCACTAACACCACTGTCTTCCCGACTGAAGGTTGGGATATAAATTGCTATTCAGCTAAAAGAGTCTTAATGGTTGCAAAGACAATGATAAAAAGTGGTTTCCAGATGCATGGAGGACTGGGACGAGACAATCAAGGCAATCCAAAGATAATTTTCCTCCTCGAAAATAAAGAAAGATTTAGATTGGGGTATAAACCAACAATTTTGACTGAGAAAAGGTTAGAGCCGAAAGGAAAGAGCAAAAAAGTGGACGTTTCGAGGGACGATTAGTCGAAGAAGAGAGGATGATCATACCCTACTTATTTGAAACTTTCAAGCGAGGTGAAACTATCTACAACAATAGTCAACCAGTAGAACGCAACAAATGTTTCGATCCATCAATTGTCGTTATCTCTGAAAACACAACTGTATCTCAACAATTGGTTTACCCATGCCTTCCAGAACATCACCTACGCAATTGGGAAGTTAGAAAGCTATCAAAAGTCACTAAAGCACAAAAGTAATTACTGTTGCAGTTATGACGAAAGGCCTTAATGTTGTCTTTGTAATAGGGCCTTTTTAGTATTTCGTTGTTTAAGCAGTCTCGATGTCCAACAACTACTTGCATTTTGTTTTTCTTTAGTATGAATGAAAAAGATTGTCAGCTTATGTTATTTGGTCCCATCATTTTCTTTTGTTTTAAGTATTTTGTCATTATTCATATTTGTTTCCGTTTCTGAACGGGTTGTTGAGTTTCTTCAAATTTAATACCGATTATTTAAATTAATTTGTAGAGATAGCAGAATCGGGCCAAATCTCAAGGGAACTATGAGAATTAAATTTTCAATGTTAATCAAAATAAAGTAAAAATTGGGATTTGGTTAGTTTGTAAATTAAACTAATTAAATGAAATAATAAAAGCCAAAAAAACTATTTAAATTTACAAGATTAGATTTTACCAAATTTCTAATCCAAGGGTCAATTTTTCGTCCAATTGTAATTTGATCATAGGCTTAAATGATAATTCTCATTTCAAAAACTTAGTCTACTAGACACGATAGCGTGACAGTGGTAAATTTTTCAAAATTCATTGACTCGAACCTAGCATCCAAATCAAACATATTGAAATGATTGAGCCAAAATTAATTAATTGATATAGATACAATTTAATCAATTTTGTTTCTTTAATTTCTTATAGTCTATTATGCAAGCTATGTAAAGGGGTAGTCATATTTACACACACATCAGCCAACTCTTTGCTACCTTTTTTATGTCAATTATTAGTAATAACTAGAATCACAGATAATTCATAGATAGAAATAGAAAAACTAAAATTAAATTAAGGCACCAATTAATAATAATTTTTCATAAAAGAATAATAACGGGAAATAAGAATTCTTAAAACTGAAGAAAATTCTAAGAAAGAAATCAAAGCCTCATTACATTTACAATTGGAATTGGAATCGACTCACCCTTGAATTAGAACGAGAAATTAGTTACTCATGGTGACTAAGCTCAAGCTTTTGATCAAAAGGGAAGGTTGCCAAGTTCTCCCAAATACTAACTCTCACTCTCTTTGGTGTGTCCTCTACTTTGCCCCAAACCCTCTTTTTATAGGCAAATGGGTGGCTAAAAATAGCAGTAGCTAACACTTCAAATTTTCAAAAAAAATAATAAAACTAAATTAATTTTGACTAAAGACTTCACAAAACGGTGAAGAAGTTCCAACCCCTTTTTGACTTGTGAAATGTCAAAATTATCCTCCTAATGTATTGTCCTCCTCCATAAAAGAAAAGTCGAGCTTCAAGGTTGACTTATGCAAAATCCTGATACATCGTAATCTAAATCAAATTGTATCATAAATAAGAGAATTTAGAATGAAATTTATCCGTAATATAAAAGAATTTAACACAAAAAGATGACTAAATTAATAACGTATCAGTTTCTTTTGTCATTCTCTGCCTATCACTCAAAGATTCAGGTTCGAAGGCGAAAACATTAGAGATGAAAATGACATTGATTTAAGAGTCAATTTCGAAGTTCCGACTTACTAGAATAGAGTTTGGAGGAAGAATATGACTTGTCGCCAAAGTGCTAAGGTTAATAGAACAGGAAAAGAAGATGACAATGTCATATCAAGAACCTTTGAAAGTAATACATTTGGGGACAACAGAAGATGTTAGGGAGGTAGGATTGACACTTCATTAGCAAAACATGATCGTTTGAACCTTATAGCTTTACTTCATGAGTATAGAGACGTGTTCACATGGTCTTATCAAGATATTCTTGGTTTAGAGACAAAAATTGTGACGCATCGATTACCACTCAAAGATGAGTGTAAATCAGTATGATAAAAGCTTCGTAAAATGAAGCTGGATATGTTAATTAAAGTTAAGGAGGAGGTTAAAAAGCAGTTTGATGCGAGTTTTCTTGTGGTGACTAATACCCTGAGTGGGTTGCTCACATTGTCCCAATTTCAAAGAAGGACAGAAAGGTTAGAATGTGTGTGGACTATCGAGATTTCAATTGGGCAAGCCCCAAAGATAACTTTCCATTGCCTCACATTCATGTCTTTGTAGACAATACAAAGGAATATTCTACTTTCTCATTCACTGATGGATTTTCTGGATACAATTAAATTAAAATGGCCCCCAATGATCCAAAAATTACAACCTTCATCACTCTATGGGGCACGTTATGCTATAAAGTCATGACTGTCAGTTTAAAAAACTTTGGGGCAACCTATCAGAGAGCCATGGTTACTTTATTCCATGATTTGATGCATAAGGAAATCGAGGTAAACGTTGATGACATGATAGCTAAATCTCAACCAGGAGAAAAAGCATGTGGTCACTCTTCACAAAATTTTTGAGCAATTGAGGAAGTTTAAACTAAAGTTGAATCCAGCAAAGTGCATATTCAGAGTATCTTCAGGAAAACTATTAGAGTTCGTCGTCAATCAAGAAGTAATTAAGGTGGATCCAGATAAGATCAAGGCAATTGTAGATTTGAGACCACCCAAGACTCAAAAGGAGGTCAGAAGTATTCTAGAGAGGTTGAATTATATTGCACGTTTCATTTCACACTTATTGCATACTTGTGATTCCATATTGAAACTCTTGCACAAGAGTGAGACATGTCGTTGGAATGAAAAATGTCAAGAAGCTTTCGAAAAAATCAAAAGTATTTACAAAGTCCTCCAGTACTTGTACCACCAACTCCTAGGCAACTGCTACTTCTGTACTTAATAGTGAAGGAATGATCAATGAGATGTGTGCTAGGAAGACATGATTCCTTAGGAAGAAGAGAGCAAGCTATTTATTATCTAAGCAAGAAGTTCACGAATTATGAGTCAAACTACTCATTGCTAGAACGAACGTGTTGTGCTTTGGCTTGAACAGCTCAAAGGTTAAGGCAATACATGTTGTATTACCCAACTTGGCTCATCTCAAAGATAGACTGCATAAAGTATATTTTCGACAAACTTTCTTTATCTAGAAGAATAGCTAAATGGCAAGTCATGTTATCTGTGTGACATCATTTATGTTACTCAGAAAGCAATAAAAGGAAGTGCAATCGCTTACTGTTTAGCTGAGCTACCAATAGAAGACTATGAACCGATGAAGTTTGAGTTTCCAGATGAGAACATCATAGCAATAATGAAAGCAGACGCACCACGAGATTCAGAAACATGAACAATGTTATTTGATGGAGCGACCAATGAGGTGAGACATGGTGTAGAAGCAATGTTGATCTCTCCTGAAGGAAAATTGTTTGCATTAATTGCTAAGTTATACTTTGATTGTAAAAATAACATGGCTGAATACGAGGCATGTAGTATGGGGGTTCAAATGGCATGCGACATGAAAATAAAAAAGTTGCAAGTTTACGAAGATTCTCTTTTGGTGATACACCAGTTGAATAGAGAATGGGAAATGAGAGACCCTAAGCTAATCCCCTATAATAAATACATTCAAGAGTGAGCTCAATCTTTCGAGTCTATCACATTTGAAGATGTCCCACGAGAAAATAATCAAATTGCAGATGAGCTAGCAACTTTATTAACCATGTTTAACGTGGACTATAATGAGAAAATCCAGCCTATAAAGATTGAAAAGCGAAATGCCCTAGCTTATTGCATGAATATTGAAGAAGAACGAGATGGAAAGCCTTGGTATCATGATATCAAATGCTATATTATATGCCGAGAGTACTCGTTTGGGCATCTAAGATTGATACGCGCACCATCAAAAGGTTAGCCACGAATTTTTTCCTAAATGGAGAAGTGTTGTATAAGAGAAATTATGACATGACGCTCCTAAAATGTGTGGATGCAATTGAAGTCAAGAGTATATTAGAAGAAATACATGAAAGAGTTTGTGGGACTCATGCGAATAGACACATGATGGCTAGACAAATCCTATGTGTTGGATACTATTGGTTGACTATGGAATCAGATTGCATCAACTACACAAAAAAAATGTCATAAATGCCATAAATATGTAGACGAAGTTCACACTCCCGCTTCTTCTTTACATGTATTAGCAGCTTAAAGCATCAAACGGTCACTATTTCATCCTGGTAGCTATCAACTATTTCACTAAGTGGGTAGAGGCTACTTCTTATAAAAGCGCCACGAAGCAGGCAGTCTTCAAATTCATTAAAAAAAAGGGCATTATTTGTCGATACGGCCTTATAGAGAGGATCATCACTGATAATGCAAGAACCTTAATAGCAAACTAATGGAGGAGTTGTGTACTCAGTTCAAAATTAAGCATTTGAATTCTACTCCTTATCGCCCCAAAATAAATGGTGCGATGGAAGCAACAAACAAAAATATCAAGAGAATTATCAAGAAAATGATCGTCATGTATAAAGATTGGCAAGAAATGTTACCATTCGCCCTACATGGTTACCGCACTTCAGTTCGTACATCAACTGGGGCAATGTCATTCTCCTTGGTATATGGCATGGAGGCAGTTCTACCAATTGAAGTTGAAATACCATCCCTTAGAGTGATCAAGGAAGCAAAACTTGAGGAAGCAAAATGGATTCAAGCGAGGTATGAGCAATTGAACTTCATTGAAGAAAAAAGGATGGTTGTGTTGTGCAGAGGGTAGCATATCAAAGGAAATTGGCTCGAGCTTACAATAAGAAAGTTCGCCCTTGTTGCTTTGAGGAAGGAGATCTAGTTTTAAAAAGAATCCTATCATTTCAAAAAGATCACAGGGGAAAGTGGACACCTAATTAGGAAGGACCATATGTGCTAAAAAGGGCATTTTTTGGTGGAGCGCTAGTCCTAACAAACATGGATGGACAAGATTTACCAAACCCCATAGATGTGGATTTTGTTAAAAAGTATTATGCATGAAAGAAAAAGAGCTCTGGCCATTGTATTTGTTGTAAAATGATCCCTTGTGTTTCTTAAAGTTTGTTTTAGAAGTAGATAATGAGATTTGTGTGCTCTTAACAATGTGATCATCATCAATCCAAAGCTTAAATTTTAAATATGTGTCCATAATTGAGATATTTTGAATGCTTTAATTTCTTTTCAAAAAATAAGAAAAGGACAAAATGTTAGTAAAATGAATGAACCAATAATTCATATACATGCATGCATGCATCCTCAATTGACAAGTTTCTTTAACTTTGTTTTGCTGCGGTGACGCTTGTTTATCCCTGGCCCCCAGTATTTCGTGTTTATCTCGTCGTGGAGGTGCTTGTTTATGCCTAGCCCCAAACGTTCTACTTTGTCGTGTGATGTTTGTTTAACCAACTCACGATCTTCTGCATGTTGTGTGGCGCTTGTTTATCCTGGGCCTCCAGTATGTTGTATTTATCTCGTCGTGGAGGTGCTTGTTTATCTCTAGCCCCCGACTTTCTACTTTGTTGTGTGATGTTTGTTTAACCACCTCAAGACCTTCTGCATGCTATGTGTGGCGCTTGTTTATCCCTGGCCCCTAGCATTTCCGTGTTATCACGTCATGGTGGCGCTTGTTTTTACCTGACCCCCAACGATCTATCTTGTCGTGTGGTACTTATCTTGGCCCTTGACATTATAGATGATATCGCTAGTTTGCTAGATTCAAAGGTTTAACTGAACAAAATAATGATTACGCCTTTGTCCACCTTCTAATCCTATAAGGATGTACAAAGAGGGGGCATGTTGTAGCCACCTATTTTATCATTTTTACTTATTCTATTTATCTTAATTTATTTATGTATTTATTTGTGCTCTTGACTTATTCTTTTTATGGTTTATTATTATTTTTCATTTATTTTTATTCACACTTAGTTTTTTCTTAAAGCAAAAAGAAAACAAAAAGAAAGGGAGAGTTTATTGTTGGAATGTTAGGGTTTCATACCCAAAGGTTACAGTAAAAAGAAAAAGAAAAAGAGTAAAAAGTCTTCTCATAAGTCGAGAATAATAAAGAACAAAACACAACTTAGTTGGAGGTTGTAGTAGGGATTTCTTTCCCAATGATCCATCCCTCATTCGATGAGTTTATTTTATTTTTTTTTTTTTTGTTCATTCTAGACCTTGGCCATTTATCTTAAAGTTGAAGGCGTTTCAAACCACCTTCAACTAGAGAAAAGGCTGAAATCTACCTCTTTCGTAAACCTCCTTGTACAAAAAAAAAATAGTAGTAAAGATATTAGAGACTTTTCTTCTTATTCTCTGCAAGCTCTACATGCATATTTAAATTTGTGCACCGTTTTTTTTACTACTTTATTTTTATGTGCATTTTGTTTTCCTTAGATTTATTTGTGCTCTTTTATTATTTTTTATTATCTTTAACTTTTTTTAAATTTTCGTTAGCTCTAATACACTATTTTAAAAAAGAAAAGAGGGGAAGTTGAGATGTATGTAAAAAAAAAGGGGGGGGGGGTGTATGTGTGTGTAAAAAAAAAAAAAGGAAACCGAAGAGAAGTTGAATAACATACCTTCGAGAGGTGAGAGTTTACTTCTCTTTCCTTTCATTGTGTGCTCTCGATTTTGTTAGGTTGAAAGAATAGAAGATGTTGAGAAGAAGCAAAAAAAAAATAAGAGTGAAAATTTTGTTAAAAAAAGAGAAGTGTGAGAGGAAGGGAACGCTCAAAGAATAGAAAAAAAATAAGGGATAGGAGTAAAAGAAAAATAAGAGTTTGAAGAGAGAAAGAGAGAAGGGAGAGGGTTTTTAAATGAAGGTTTGTTTAGAAAGTTTTTTAAAAAAAGAAAGAAAAAAAAAACTTTATTTTTTTAAATCTTTCACACGAAATTTATTATTATTATTATTATTATTATTATGTATTTAAAAAAATGAATTAAATTTGGGGTGTACAATGAGTGGCACCTTTTCCTGCCCTTATTTATTATTATTATTTTCCTTTTTTCTCTTTATTTCTACCGTTTGTTAGATTTATTTATTATATATATATTTTTCTTGCCCTTTTCTCGATTAGTCTTTTCGAAGTCGCTTCAATGGTGGTTTGCCACTGATGCATGCCTATCTAAGTTTCGTTTGATTTTTTAATATTATTTTTGTTCTTAATATTGTTTTTCTTCTCCTTTTTCTATTTTTTTCTTCTCTTTTTTTCTTTTTATTATTATTATAATAGTTTTTTTAATCTAGTCCATTTATATGTCTATTTGTTCATTTAGTTTGTTATTTAACTTCACTGTTTTAATTTTAGATTCTTTCTATTATATCTTATTTTTATTTTTATTTTTATTATTTTATTGTTTTATTTATTTATCTTTTTTTTTGTCTTAATATTTTTTATGTCATAATTGGTTTTTTTCTCTAGCAAGCGTTATGTTGATCTTATATGTATTTTTTGCCTTATGTGTTTCATTTATTTTTCCATTATTTTGAGTGTTAGTATATACGTTCATCATCTTAAAGGAAAAAAAAAACTCTGACAACGAAATTTAAAAATATTTGGGAGTTTAATTTTCTAGTTTTACTGAGGTGAAGAATCGATACTTTGGGAGTTCGAAATCGATTCTAATATGTTTTCTTAAATTTTTACATTGCATTTACTTGATCATTTGCTATAAATTTTATATTATGTTATTATCATTAACTTCGTAAATTATACTTTGTCTATTATGTTTATTTGATTATGAAGTTGAGATTATTATATAACACAGTATATTTGTTTGCTCGATTGTTAACTTAACTACCATGGTAATAGGATTTGCACTTTGAATTGCATTTTTATCTTCTATGTTTATTCATTTGCTAAGTTGATATCAATGTTATTTCTTGTAAGTTGCATGCTTTTTTTTCCTTCTAAATTGTATTTTCCACCCATTACAAATTTATTTTTTAAGACCTTAAGTTCGCTTTTTGATTTTTCTTATTTACAAAGTTTTTTTATAACCTTTTCAAAAATTTCTTTTTGTATTTTCTTTAAAAACTTTTTAAAACATCTTCTACAACGTAATTTAGAAATATTTGGGAGTCTTATTTTCTAAAATTCTTGAGGTGAGGAATCATAATCTTTGAGAGTTCGAGACTTAATTCCAAGAAAAAATGTGATGAGAACAGCTAGGGGTACACAAACACCGTCCAATGAGAAGAAATAGCCAAAGGTAAACAAGCACCATTTCGAAAATGTGATGAGAACAGCCAGAGGTACACAAACATCGTCCAATGAAAAGAAATAGCCAAATGTAAACAAGCACCATTTCGAAAATGTGATGAGAATGGCTACGGGTAAACAAACACTGTCCGATGAGAAGAAATGGCCAAGGATAAACAAGTACATTTCAAAAATATGAAGAGAACGATAAGGGGTAAACAAACACCGTCCGACGAGAAGAATTGGCCAAGGGTAAACAAGCAATATTTCGATAATGTGATGAGAACAGGCAGAAGGAAACAAACACTGTCCAACGAGAAGAAATGGCCAGGAGTAAACAAGCACTATTTCGAGAATGAGATAAGAACGATAAGAGGTAAACAAGCATCGTTTGATGAGAAGAAAAAGCAAGGGGCAAATAAGCACCATTTCAAAAATGTGATGAGAACAGCTATACACAAGCACCGTCTGAAGAGAATAAATAGTCACGAGTAAACAAGCATCATTTTGAAAATGTGATGAGAACAGCCAAGGGTACACAAACACCGTCCAATTAGAAGAAATAGCCAAAGGTAAACAAGCACCATTTCGAAAATGTGATGAGAATGGCTACGGGAAAACAAACACCGTCTGATGAGAAGAAATGGTCTAGGATAAACAAGTACCATATCAAAAATATGAAGAGAACGGTAAGGGGTAAACAAACACCGTCCGATAAAAAGAAATGACCAAGGGTAAACAAGCACTATTTCGAAAATGTGATGAGAACAGGCAGAAGGAAACAAACATCGTCCAATGAGAAGAAATGGCCAAGAGTAAACAAGCACTATTTCGAGAATGTGATGAGAACGATAAGGGGTAAACAAGCATCGTTTGATGTGAAGAAAAAGCAAGGGGTAAATAAGCACCATTTCAAAAATGTGATGAGAACAGCTATACACAAGCACTGTCTGAAGAGAATAAATAGTCACGAGTAAACAAACATTACTTCGAAAATGTGATGAGAAGGGCTAAGGGTAAACAAACACCGTCCGATGAGAAGAAATGGCCAGAGGTAAACAAGCACCATTTCGAAAATGTGATGAGAACAGCCAGGGGTACCCAAACACCGTCCAATGAGAAGAAATAGCCAAAGGTAAACAAGCACCATTTCGAAAATGTGATGAGAATGGCTACGGATAAACAAACACTGTCCGATGAGAAGAAATGGCCAAGGATAAACAAGCACCATTTCAAAAATATGAAGAGAACGGTAAGGGGTAAACAAACACCGTCCAATGAGAAGACATCGCCAAGGGTAAACAAGCACTATTTCGATAATGTGATGAGAACAGGCAGAAGGAAACAAACACTGTCCAACGAGAAGAAATGGCCAGGAGTAAACAAGCACTATTTCGACAACGTGATGAGAGCGATAAGGGGTAAACAAGCATCGTTTGATGAGAAGAAAAAGCAAAGGGCAAATAAGCACCATTTCAAAAATGTGATGAGAACAGCTATACACAAGCACCGTTTGAAGAAAATAAATAGTCACGAGTAAACAAGCATCATTTCGAAAACGTGATGAGAACAGCCAAAGGTACACAAACACCGTCCAATTAGAAGAAATAGCCAAAGGTAAACAAGCACCATTTTCGAAAATGTGATGAGAATGGCTACGGGTAAACAAACACCGTCCGATGAGAAGAAATGGCCAAGGATAAACAAGTACCATTTCAAAAATATGAAGAGAACAGTAAGGGGTAAACAAACACCGTTTGATAAGAAGAAATGGCCAAGGGTAAACAAGCACTATTTTCGAAAATGTGATGAGAACAGGCAGAAGGAAACAAACATCGTCCAATGAGAAGAAATGGCCAGGAGTAAACAATCACTATTTCGAGAATGTGATGAGAACGATAAGGGGTAAACAAGCATCGTTTTATGAGAAGAAAAAGCAAGGGGTAAATAAGCACCATTTCAAAAATGTGATGAGAACAGCTATACACAAGCACCGTCTTAAGAGAATAAATAGTCACGAGTAAACAAGCATTATTTCGAAAATGTG
>JAOANK020061334.1:0-19668 GCA_026257165.2 Telfairia occidentalis
CCCAGTCGGAGGGTTGTAACATGGGATTCGGAACACCGTGAACTCCAGAAATGGATAGGGTTTCTTAGGTCCGTTTTCAAGGATTGACTTTCCTCGAAAGAGCTTGCTTGATTTCGATCTCTGAAATATAAAATGGCGGGTCTACACTTATGAAATTTACTAAGTGTTAGTAAATTTTGACCAAGATAAATGGTAAATAAATGCTAATGGAATAAGAGTTATTTTGGTATTAATGTTTGGTCAAAAATGACTTGATTCAGTGAATGAGTAATTGACTACCCCTCTGTGGTGGTTATTCTGACTCACTGAAGTATCGTTGCAAATATAATCTTGGGTAGTTAAAATTTGCTAAAACTGATTGGATTGAAGAAATAGAGTTAATCAATTTATTGATAGAAATTGTTTGCTTTTCAGCAATGACAAGTTCGATAATCCAACTGCTCGCTTTTGAAAAACTAAATGGGGAAAATTATACAGCATGAAAATTCAATATGAATACGATACTAGTGATAGACGATCTCCGTTTCGTTTTAACTGAGGAGTGTCCTCAGATCCCAGCTCGACAACCAATGAAGTGTTTCAGAGGCTTATGACAGAGGGACGAGGGCAAATGAGGAAGCTCGAGTCTACATCTTGGCTAGTATATCAGATATATTATCCAAGAAGCACGAGAAAATGATCACCGCCAAGGAGATCGTGGACTCATTGCTGGCGATGTTTGGGCAACTGTTCATATCAGCCATGCATGATGCTTTAAAATACGTTTACAACTATCGCATGAAAAAGGGAACCTCTCTTAGGGAACATGTTCTTGACATGATGCTCCACTTCGACTAGGCGAAAGTAAATGAGGCTATCATTAACGAGAAGAGTTAGGTCAGTTTTATCATGAAATCTCTTCCGAAGAGTTTTCTGCAGTTTAGAACTAATGCCATGATGAATAAATTAAAGTATAATTTGACCACACTTCTCAACGAGCTTCAGATTTACCAATCTCTTTAAAAAATAAAGGTACAAAAGTTGAAACAAATGTTGTTGCTTCTTCCAAGAGATTTAAAAGAGGAGTATCCTCTAAAGGTAAATCTATCCCTTCTATTCCTAAGAATAAGAGTATTCAAAAGAATAAGAAAGAGAAAAGGATTGTTGCAAATAAAGGCAAGGGAAAGATTATAGATAAGGCAAAATGTTTCTACTGCAATCAAGATGAGCATTGGAAGCGAAATTGCCCGAAGTACCTGGCTGAGAAAAAAACTGAAAAAGAAAACAAGGGTAAATATGATTTACTGGTTGTTGAAACGTATTTAGTGGAAAACGATTTCACAACCTGGATACTGGATTCAGGAGTCACTAACCACGTTTGTCCTTACTTTTAAGAAAGTAGTTCCTGGAAACAGCTTCACGAAGGTGAGATTACTCTCCGAGTTTGATCAAGGGAGCTAATCTCAACTCAGGCAGTGAGAGATATCAAGTTGTTTTTCAGAGATAGATTCATTTTATTAGAAAATGTACTGTATGTTCCTAAGTGTCATAGGAATTTGATATCCATTTCTTGTTTGCTAGAACATATATATAAAGTATCTTTTTCTGTCAATGAACCGTTCATTTCAAAAAGAGGTATTTACATTTGTTCAGCAACATTAGAAAAAAACTTATACAAGTTAAAACCTACGAAAGTAAATGTTGTATTTAATACTAAAATGTTTAAAACAACAGAAACCCAAAATAAAATGTAAAAAGTTTCTCATAATACCTATCTTTGGTACTTAAGACTCGGTCACATTAATCTCAATAGGATTGAGAGATTGGTTAAGAGTGGACTCCTAAGTCAGTTAGAAGAAAACTCTTTACCTCCATGTGAAACTTGTCTTGAGGGGAAAATGACTAAACGATCTTTTACTGGAAAAGGTCTAAGAGCTAAAGAACTGTTAGAACTTATACATTCAGATCTTTGTGTTCCGATGAATGTTAAGGCTCGCAGAGGGTATGGATACTTTGTTAGTTTTATTGACGATTATTCAAGATATGGTTATATTTACCTAATCTATCATAAATC
Source organism: Telfairia occidentalis (assembly GCA_026257165.2). NCBI lineage: Eukaryota > Viridiplantae > Streptophyta > Magnoliopsida > Cucurbitales > Cucurbitaceae > Telfairia > Telfairia occidentalis. The sequence continues at coordinate 2,054 of JAOANK020061334.1, forward strand.
TGAAACTCTTGAAAAGTTCAAGAAGTATAAGGCTGAAGTTGAAAACTAATTAGGTAAACCTATTAAGACACTTCGATCAGATTGAGGTGGAGAGTATATGGACTTGTGATTCCAAGACTATAAGATAGAGCATGGAATTAAGTCACAACTCTTTGCACCTAGTATGCCTCAACCAAATGGTGTATCTGAAAGGAGAAACAGAACTCTGTTGAACATGGTTCGGTCGATGATGAGCTTTGCTCAATTGCCAAGTTCATTTTGGGGTTATGCAGAAGAGACTGCAGCATATATTTTGAACAACGTTCTCTAAAAAAGTGTTTTCGAAACACCCTATGAGTTATGGAGATGACGTAAAGGTAGTTTATGTCACTTCAGCATTTGAGGTTTCCCGGCACATGTGTTTGTGCAAAACCCGAAGAAGTTGGAACATCGTTCAAAATTATGTTTGTTCGTAGGTTATCCTAAAGAAACGAAAGGTTGCCTGCTTTATAATCCTTAAGAAAACAAAGTGTTTGTATCGACAAATGCTACGTTCTTGGAGGAAGACCACATAAGAGATCATAAACCTCGCAACATACTAGTAGTAGATGAGATTTCTAAAGAAACTATAGAAAAATTAACAAAAGTTGTTGATAAGACTAATATCCCTTATCAGTCTCATCCCTCTCAACTGTTGAGAGAGCTTCAACGTAGTGGGAGGGTTATTCGTAAGCCCGATCGTCACTTGGGTTCAAGTGAAACTCAACTCATCATATCTGATGATGGGGTAGAGGATCCATTGTCCTACAAATAGGCAATGAATGAAGTAGAAAAGGATCAATAGATTAAAGCCATGGACCTCGAAATGGAGTCTATGTACTTCAATTCAGTCTGGGAACTTGTAGATCAACCAAGTGGGTAAGACCTATTGGTTGCAAATGGATATACAAGAGGAAATGAGATCATGTCGGTAAGGTTCATACCTTTAAGGCTCGACTTGTTGCAAAGTGGTACACCCAGGTCGAGGGGGTGGACTATGAAGAAACCTTCCCACCCGTTCTTGTCCATAACCACATATAATGACTATGAAATATGACAGATGGATGTCAAGACAACTTTTCTGAGTGACTATCTTGAGGAGAGTATCTATATGACTCAGCTAGAGGGGTTTATAGAACAGGGTCAAGAGCAAAAAGTTTGTAAGCTTAAGAGATTCATTTATGGGTTGAAACAAGCATCTCAGTCCTGGAATATGAGATTTGATGTTGCGATCAAATTTTATGGCTTTGAGCAGAATATTGATGAACCTTATGTTTATAAAAGGATTATCAATTCTACTGTAGCTTTCTTGGTGTTGTATGTAGACGATATCCTTCTCATTGGGAATAAGAAAAGATTTCATATTGACATAAAGTAGTGGCTATTGATCCAATTCCAAATGAAAGATTTGGGAGAGGCTCAGTTTGTTCTTGGAATCCAAATTGTTAGCCATGTCTCAAGCATCATATATTGACAAGATGTTGTCTAGATATAAGATGTAGAATTTCAATCGAGGGTTGTTACCCTTCAGGCATGAGATTCATCTGTCTAAGGAATAGTGTCCTAAGCCACCTCAAGAAGTTGAGGACATGAGACAGGTTTCTTATGCATCAATCGTCGGTAGTTTGATGTATGCCATGCTGTGTACACGACTCGACATATGCTATGTGGTACAGATTGTCAGTAGATACCAGTCCAACCCAGGATATGATCACTGGACTACCGTTAAAAATATCCTCAAGTATCGTAGGAGAACAAGGAACTATGCGCTTGTGTATGGAAGTAAGGATTTGATTGTTACGGGATACACTGACTCGGATTTTTAGACCGATATAGATTCTTGGAAATCTACTTCGGGATTCGTGTTCACTTTGAATGGAGGAGACATAGTATGACGGAGTATTAAGCAAAGCTGTATTGCTGACTCCACCATGGAACCCAAGTATGTTGCTGCTTGTGAAGCAGCAAAGGAAGTAGTATGGCTTAGGATGTTCTTGATCGATTTGGCAGTAGTTCTAAATATGCACCTACTAGTCACTCTACATTGTGATTACAACGGTGCCGTGGCCAATTCTAAAGAACCTAGAAGCCATAAACGTGGAAAACACATTGAACAAAAATATCATCTCATTTTGGAAATTGTACAGCGAAGCGACGTTACTGTACGACAAATAGTGTCAGAAGATAACATTGTTGATCCATTTACGAAGACCCTCTCGGCTAAAGTGTTCGAGGGTCATCTGAAGAATTTGGGACTTCGAGTTTTATAACTAGGGCAACTGAGAGAAAATCTGGGGTATGAGATGCCCTAGTTTATTGTATTTATTGTTTTCTCTTGCTTAACTCAACAACATTGTATGCCATTGGAGTTTCAGTCCAACTGGGAGTTTGTTGGGTTTTTGTGTCCTAAAACTCGTTGGCATGTAAACATATTCATAAAGTAGTTATTGAAGTTATTGAGTAAAGTTGTTATTGAATTAAGTATATCTATATAAATCCAATAAACTAATAACCTATGGGTATAATATGAGTACTTAAACTTTATGTGGAGACATAAAAGTAGATCAAGTTTAAGTAAATAGCCAAAACGATCTATAGTATACGAATTATGCTAGGTACCTTCTCCTGGGGACATTATGGAACGCGACCTGCTTTGTATATGATACAAACGATGTGATCTTGAATCGTTCATGTGGAGACATGCAAGTGAGGGTGTTCTATGCAATGAGTTTGTAAAAGGCTGGATCGCGAAATAGTCACTATTTCTTTATAACACCGTTCACTGAAAACACTGACTAATTTTAAATTGATGACCTAGGTAACTCGATCTTAATTTTGAGCTAACTATGAACTCTTATTTATTTGAGATTATCCTTTGATCTGCATGGGTGAGAGCGGCCCAACAACGCCTACTCAATTTGCCTCCCATTTCAGGGGTAAGACCGGGTAGATAGCTGAGGACATAGTCCTATAAGATGGAATTCACTCCTACCCGACTTAAAGGATAGTAGAGAGGTTGTTCCCTTAAGTGATAATCTAGGTTTTGAACAAGGGGCCCCATCCTCTCATTGGCCCGAGAGGGAGTTCGGTTTGATGGTTGGACCACAAACTAGTTGTTCATTAGAGGGTCAATGGTACTTAAGGAACAAGAGGTAACTTAGGGGTAAAATGGTAATTGACCTAGCTGAGATTACGAACAACCTGTGAAAGGTCGACTTACTGATCATGGTTATATCAAATGGACACAAATATATCTATAGTCAGGAGAGTGCAGCTACGGGTTTTAGTCGAGTGACCCGTTAGTTAACAAATGTTGGTTAGCTAAGTCAAAGGGTTTGATCGGTTAATCTCGTATCCTTGGAGCTCATGATCTATAGGTCCATTAGGTTCCTCGGCTAGCTTATATCAAATAACACCTTAGAACAGTGTGATGAATGAATTTGAAGTGTTCAAATTCAGTTTAGGGAGAGCGTTAAATATATACGATATAGTTAACCTATTGGCGTTTGATTATGAATTAAACGATCAAAGGGAGTTGAAAATACCGTTTAAATGAGATTTAAATGTTGTATATATGAATAGAGATTCATATTAAAAAAAATAGATTTTTCGAAAACTGGGATCGGTGGCAAAATAATATTATTTTAATATTTAATATTAAAATAATTAAAAGTTAAATTAAAAATTATTTTTAATTTAATATTGACTTTTTTGGTTTTAATTTTGGAAATCAAAAATCAAAAATGAAGAAAAAGAATAAAAGAATAAAAGAAAAAGAAGAAAATGGATTTGGGTGAAAATCCATTTTCCTCCATCTTTTCCTTCTTCTTTTGCCACCTTCCCCATGCTTGTCACATCACCCATTGAAGTGTCATTGTGTGATGAGATAGATTTGCATGAATTGCTCTATAAGATGGAGAAAATTTCGTGCATCATAAGGTTGGACATCAACTTGAATTTTTCTCCCAACCTTCCCATGTTCAAAGGTTGAGCATTTGAGACCTTCATCTCTTCTCCCTCCAAATTCACCAATTAAGAAATCCCACCATCCCGTTTCAAGGCCGGAGAATAGCTGAGAAGACACTAGTGGTAGTCTGTGACTTGTTCGTGATCCAATCGGTCGGAGATAAAAGGAGAATTTGAGCTACAAAGGTGAGTATCATTGTTCTATGTTTTCTCCCTCTTTTTAGCATGATTTTATCCTTTTAATTAAGCTAATTTGAGTCCATATGATCCTATTCCGCTGCATATGTATGTTGATACATCCTTCACAATAATTATGGGAGCAGATATCAATTTTTCGTTCAAAACATAAAAAGCATTGGACATGCATCATCAAACAAAAACACAAAATTATTTCCCAATAAATTGCAGAGAGGTTTAGTAATTTTAGAAAAGTCCTTAATGAAATGGTGATAAAATCCCGCATGCCCCAAGAAACTCCAAACCCCTTCACGTTCTCTAGAGGTAGCAACTGCTTGATCACATACATTTTAGCTTGATCAACCTCCAAACCTTTCGCTGAAACTTTGTGGCTTAGGACAATTCCTTCCTTGACCATAAACTGGCATTTCTCCCAGTTAATGACAAGGTTGGTGTTCTGGCATCGCTGCAAAACACGAGAGAAGTTAGCTAAACAATTCTCAAAAGTCAAGCCAAATATTGAGAAGTCGTCCATGAAAGCCTCCATGATGTCCTCGATAAAGTCATGAATATGCTATATATGTAAATTCTCAAGCTCATGCTCATGAGGGCAAACAGATAATTCATCAAAAGATTCTAGATCATCATTAACATCCAGCATATCTACATCATCACAATCAATCTCCAGAATATCCAAATCATCACAATCAATATTCAACATGCTTTCCTCATCAATCTCAGCAGAAGACAATATGACAGACCTCAGTTCAGCAATGATGGAATCCACAACATCTATCCTATTACAAGTATGTACCTCGTTCGGGTATTGCATGGATCGATAGATGTTAAAGATTACCTCTTCCTCGTCCAACCCTTAGGGTGAGTTTACCTTGCTGAACATCGATGAGGGCCCTTCTCGTGGCTAGGAATGGTCGTCCAAGAATGATGTGCACCTCGGTGTCTTCCTTTGTGTCCAACACAATAAAATCTACAGTGAAAATAAATTTATCAACTTTAACTAACACATCTTCAATAATACCTTTAGCGAAGGTCAAAGAACGATCTGCAAGCTGTATCGCTCCTAAGTTTAATTTTCTAAACACAGACATAAGCATTAGGTTAATTGATGCACCTTAATCACATATAGTGCACATGCAATAGAAATGTTACCAATGGTACAAGGGATAGTAATACTCCTTGGGTCCTTAAGTTTCTTGGGTAACTTTCGCTGAATGATTGCATTACACACCTCTGATAGGCTAACTTTCTCGAACTGCCCAAACTTTTTCTTCTTGGATAACACATCCTTCATGAATTTAACATAATTTGGTATTTGTTCCAATGCATCTGTAAAAGGGATGTTAATGTGTAATTTCTTAAAAATATCCAAGAATTTAGTAAATTAGACATCATCTTTCTTTTTCTAAAATCGCTGAGGGTAGGGAATATTATTGGGAATAATAGAAACACGGCTAAATTGCTTCCCTGAATCGGAGGGCACTCCCTCAGATTTCTCCTCAGGTTTTTTCTCAATACCTTCTTTCAATTCCTTTTGCTACTCCCCATATTCATTCTCATCCTCCTTCGTAGCTGGGGCGGCCTCAACTCTTTATTCGGTCTCGTCCAAAGACTTACCACTACGGAAAGTGATGGCCTCACAGTGCTCCTTAAGATTCACCTCCATATTACTTGGAAACTTACCTTTATGCACGTGTTCAATGTAGTGGCAATCTGACCTACCTACACCTCAAGATTTTTCAAAGCCTTTTCCTAACTCTCTACCTTGTTCTCCAGAGCAACCATTCTGTTTCGAGACTCAGGAATAAAGGTTCCCACCATCTCCTTAAGAGATGGATTGTCTGACCGATGTTGAGAAGATGAAGATGCAAATCCCAGAGGTCCCTGCAAAACATTTTTCGTGTTAGCATACGAAAAATTTTCATGGTTGTGCAAACCTGGGTGGTAATGAGTCTGTAACTGGGACTGTTGAGATTGAAATTGATTCTACATGGGGGCTCATCGCTACTGATAACCATTATTTTTGTTCACATAATGGGCTTGCTCCATCTCTTGCCCATGATTGACTGTGTATTACTTGGCATCGCAAGATTGTTTAAAGTGTTAGTTAGCGCAGCCATTTGAGCAGTTAGGGAACTTACCTCATCGAGTTCATACTTCCTCACAGCCTTCTTTGTAGTCCTTTCTGATGGCGAATTATAGCTTGTGGTGGCCATATCTTCCAACAGAGCTTTGAAAACTCCTGGGTCTTGGAGAAAATCGATCCTCCAGCAGCTGCATCCACGATTGATTTGTTAGTACTCGATAAACCATTGTAAACAGATTGTACTTGGAGCCAATCGGGATATCCATGCTGAGGCCATTTTCTTAGCAACTTCTTGAACCTCTCCTAGGACTCATATAACTACTCATCTGCAGCTTGTTTGAAGTTGCTGTTCTCGTTCCTCAATTGCTGGGTTTTTGCTGGTGGGAAGAATTTGTTTAGGAAGGCTTGGGAGAGCTCATCCCATGTCGAGATGCTATCTATTGGTAGGGTCTCCAACCAATCCTTTGCTTTATCCTGCAAAGAGAAAGGAAACGGACGTAAGCGAATGGAATCGTTAGGTACCCATTTAATTTAACTATACTACAGATCTTGAGAAAAAGAGTGAATGTGCTCATGCGGGTCATCTGCAATAGGGCCTCCGAAACCACAATCCCGAGCCATTTGGATAAGTCCTGACTTTAATACAAAATTCGCGACGTTTATCGATGTGCACAATCCCTGGCTGAGCATTTGGGGCCATATGCTGAAAGTAATCTCAAATAGCCCGTGGGTTCTTACTCGATCATTGGTTCAAAAATTGCGCTCTCTGCTCTCTTTGATTCCTCCTACAAGTTTGTTTGATCTCTAGATCAAAAGGAATAGGGTCAGTGCCTCGAGTACGTGGCTTGCATACACAAAAAATAACACAAAATAAAGAAAATGAAAAATCACGTACGAATACACCCTAAATTAAGATCTACTTGAATGCCTCGATAATAAAAATTAAAATGCACTGATTCCCCGTCAACAGTGCCAAAAACTTGATCGCACCTAATAATGCGTCACCGCAAGTGTACAGGTCAATCGTAGTAATACTACCTAGAAGACCGAGCATCGTCTTCAGGGAATCACGATTTTTAATTTTCCTAATTATCAATTAATTTATTTGATTTTAACAAGGGGTCACAAGGTCATGTAATGATATGAAATTAGAGAAAACAATAATAAAAGCTCGATAACAGTGGAATAAATCAAGAGAAAGACGATTCTAGGGTCTTGGAGTGTTTAACGACCCAATTAAACAATTAATTTGCTAACATAATGCATTTTCTATTCTTTTTCACCTAAGTCTAGAATTTCATTAATTCGAGTTTCCTCTCTCGAGCTCAACCATCCTCAATTAACTATCCCAATTCAATTTCTTGTAATTAGGAATACAATTGAAAAAATAAAATATTTATCAAGGACCTCACCTATTCTTTTATCACTCTCGTGCATAAGAGAATTTGTGTTTAAATTCCAAGGCCTAATTTATTCCCCTCTCTCTCGAGCAAGACAATAAATGCTAAAACCTAACAGTTAATAGCCAATTAATTGAAGGACAACAAGACTGGAAATTAAAAGGCAAATAAGAAAGAATTAATTCATTCCAATATGAATCAACACATTTAATAGCTCATTAAGTTCCAACACCCTAAAATCAAACAAATTTAACTATTGTACATTATGCTTTTAGCCTAGAAAATTCAATAGACAAATGTAGAAAACTGAAATGGAAATAGAGGAGAAGACTCTCGGGTGAAATCCACATCATTTTCATCGTGGGCATGCTTTTCGAGGTGAGAACATTCGATCCCAAGCACCTTGAGGCCTCTCAAAATCTCCAAAAACAGGGTTCCTCAAAATTCTCGTTGATAACCCTCGAAAATTGCAGCAAAAAACTTATCCTTCCAGCCCTAAATGTGAAAAGATGTTTATATACTGGTCTGCTGATAGCTTCGAGATGCTATAAGACACCATCTGAATGCTGGTTCGAATAAACTTACCTAAAATGCACGTTTTGGGTGTGCGATCATAAGGGAGCAGCATCGAGACGTTATAAGACAACGTCTCGACATTGCGCATATGCGGCAGTGGGCGAGCGCCCGGATGGGCAAGGGAGAGGCATGTTGAGTGCGTAGGGGGCATGCGTTGCACAACGTCGAGGGCGACATTGAGTAGAGGGCGCACACACGAGATTGCTTATCCTACAGCGTTGAGATGCCTTTGCACAACGTCTTGACGCTGATCACTTCCAGAGCGCGTTTTTGCATATTTGGGTGTTGAAACGCCCCATGATGGCGTCTCAACGTTGCCTCTTAGGCCTACACTAAATTGGGCCCCTTTTCTTTGTTGCTTGGTCGTTTTTGCTCAACCTTGGCTGCTTTTACCCCGAATCGACCTAGATCCTTATTTTCACCTCTTAATTCTCGGTTGCAACAAATTCAACAATAATTGCATCAAAGTACACATGAGATTACACAAAACCTCTATAATTTAGGCACTAAAATAATACTTTTTATTGTGCTATCACTTGCAACATGGAGAGCTTTAATACATGTGTAGAAAGGAGAGCTCATTGTGAGAGTTCATGATCAGCAAGTGTGTTTTTAATTCCATGAGATGCCCCTCAGACCTTGAAAAGTGTTTTGAGGTCGAGGCCATTGACAATTTAGTGCAGATAGTGTTTGAGATGAGTAGTGGACTCCAACTTGATAATGTATTTGATGAAGTAGAGTTCGGTGAAGTAGAAACAGGGGACAACAATGCTGTAGCAAACAACAGAATCTGTGAAATAATCAACAACAGACATTTTGAATCACTTGATCAATTAGAGAGACAATCAAAACCTATCAAACAATCCCTTATGGAAGCACTTCCTGATCACCTTAAATATGCTTACTTGGGCGAAGAAGAGACTCTTCTAATGATTATTTTTGGTGGATTGACTCAAGAAAAAGAAAGAGCTTTGCTATCTTTGTTGAAGCAACATAAAGGAGCTATAGGTTGGACAATAGCTGATATAAAAGAAATTAGCCCATTCTATTGCATGCATAAGATCAATCTAGAAGATGGTAACTTTAAGTCTATTGAACAACATAGGAGGCTGAATCCAGCAATGAAAGAGGTAGTAAACATCCGATGATTAGATGTTGGTATCATTTACCCTATAATTGATGGTAGTTTGATCAATCCAGTGCAATGTATGCCTAAAAAGGAAGGGATCAATGTGATAACCAATGATAATAATAAATTGATCCCTACAAGAATTATCATTGGCTGAAGAGTTTACATGGATGATAAAAGATTAAACAAGGAAACTAAGAAGAACCACTTTCCTCTACCCGTCATTGACCAAATGTTGGATAGATTAGAAGGGCAAGACTTCTATTGCTTCCTTGATGGCTACTCTCGATACAACCAAATCACCATAGCTCCAGTTGACCATAAGAAGACCACCTTCACTTGTCCTTATGGCACATTCGCCTTTAGAAGAATGTCATTTGGACTTTTCAATGCTCTAGCCACATTCCAAAGGTGTATGATGACCATATTCTTAGATCTAGTGAAATTAGTGGTAGAAGTGTTCATGAATGACTTTTCAGTCTTTGGAGAAAATTTTTCCATTTGCTTGGCAAATCTTGGGAAAGAATTATAATGATGTGAAGAAACTAACCTAGTGCCCAATTCGAAAAAAATGCCATTTTAAGGTAATTGAGGAGATTGTGCCTGGTCATAAAGTTTCAAATAAAGGGTTGGAAGTAGACAAGGGAAAAGTAGAAGTATATGAAAAAATGGAACACCTAAGCTTAGTGAATGAGATCAGAAGCTTCTTCGGGCATGATGGATTTTATAGATAGTTTATAAAAGACTTTTCTCGAATTTCCAAGCCATTGTGTAGCCTATTGGAGATCAACAAACAATTTCACTTTGGGAAAGATTGTGAATAAGCATTCAGGACCCTCTAGAAAGCTCTCATGTCAGCACCTATTTAGGAGTTGCCATTTGAATTCATGTGCGGTTCCAACGATTTTGCAGTAGGGGCCATGTCAGAATATAAGAAAGACAAGAGCATCCACCCAAACTACGATGCTAGTAAGACTCTTAATGAAGCTCAGCTCAATTACACAACCATAGAGAAGGAATTGCGAGCAGTGATATTTGTTTTTGAAAACTGTAAAGCTTATCTGATCGGAAGTAAAGTGGTAGTGCACACTTATCATGCTGCAGTCAAGTATTTGCTAAACAAAAAAGATGCTAAACCAAGGTTGATTAGGTGGATATTACTTCTCCAAGAGTTTGATATAGAAATGAAAGATAAGAAAGATACTGAAAATGTGGTAGTTGATCATTTTTTGCAATTAGAAAGGCAAAAAGATAAGTTGGATATCAGGGTTAATTTTTTTTATGAGCAATTGCCTGCTGTAGGAACAACCCTTTACAATTGAGCTCCCTTGTTTGTAGACTTAGCTAACCACCTTTCTTGTGGAATTCAACCGCTAGAAATAACTTCACTAGCTATGAAGAAATTCAAGCATGATGATAAGTTTTATTATTGGGATGAGCTTTGTCTACATAAAGAATTTGTAGATGGTATGTTACGAAGATGTATTTCAGAGCAAGAAATCCCCTCCATTTTAGATAATTGTCGCAAATCACCATATGGAGGTCATTTTGGAGGACAAAGAACTATAACATAGGTGTTCAAGAGTGGATATTATTGGCCTACCATTTTTAGAGATGCTTATTATTTGAGTAAGACTTGGGATAGATTCCAAAAGGTAGATAATATTAGAAGGAGAAATGAAATTCTCTTGCAAATAATGCTGGAGATATAGAGTTTTTGTAGGTATAGACTTCATGGGGCCATTTCCCCCTTCTTTTGGTAATCACTACATGTTAGTTGCTTGTGACTATGTTTCAAAACTGGTAGAAGCTGCAACTTGTATTCACAATGAGGCAAAGGCTGTTGTCAGATTCCTTCACAAGAACATTTTTACAAGGTTTGACACCCCAAGACTATTGATCAATAATGAAGGGATTCATTTCATGAACAAATTATTCTCTAAGTTGTTACTACAGTATAATGTCAAGCACAAAATGGCACACTTTTATTGTCCTCAATTTAATGGACAAGCTGAAGTATCTAATAGAGAAATTAAAAGAATTCTGGAAAAAGTGGTAAAGCCAAATAGGATGGATTTGGCATTGAAGCTAGAAGATTCCTTATGGGCCTATAGAACAGCATACAAAGCACTTCTAGGGATGTCTCCCTACAGAATTGTGTTTGACAAGACTTGTCATCTACCATTGTAATTAGAACATAAAGCATTTTGGGCAGTCAAAGAGTTGAATTTTACTACTGATGCTGGAGGGGAGTTAAGGAAACTTCAGTAAATGAGTTGGATGAATTAAAACATTTATTTTGTGAAAATGTCAAGATGTACAAAGAATAAACAATGATATGATCAAAGGATTCATCCAAAAGCATTTGAGAGAGGACACAAGGTCTTGTTGTTAAGTTCTAGATTGAAATTATTCTCAAGAAAACTCAAATCTAAGTGGTCATGTCTATTTATTGTTTTAGAAGTATTTCCTCATGGAGCTGTGACACTAAGGGATGATTAGGATGGCAGAGAATTTAAAGTCAATGAACAGTGATTTAAACATTATTGGGCAGAGGAATTCAGTAGGTCAATATCTTCTTAGCTGTTGAAAGACAATCGATCAAAAGGCTCATGAAGGAGGTAGTTAAAGTTGTTAGCTCTCTCCTCTTTTATGTTTTTATTATTACAGTTATTTCTTTCTTTCTTTTATTTTTTCTTTTGAATTATTTTTTTGCATATGTGTTAGATTTTATTCTTTCAACTTTATGTTGAATGTGTGCATTTGTGTCATTTCTTTTAAAGTCTATTTATTTATAAAACTAAAAAAAAATCATAGAATTGGGAAGAGTGATTAATTTCTTTGGCATGTGACAAATGTATGAGGTTTAGGAGGTGGGTGAGCTTTCTAATGTCTACTTTCATTGTGTAGAGAGAGAAAAATTGTTATTTGGAAAAAAAACTGAAAATAGATAAAAAGAGAATCAGCAATCTGAAAAAAAATCGCTGCACCATTGGAAGGCAATTTGGGAAATTTACTACTGACCATTGGAAAGTACACTATTTTAGGGAATATCAAGTCAAATAAGCTACCATGCAAGAACTGCTTCAGCAGTTTTGGGACAAGATTTTTTTGAAAATTGGTAATCAATTTGGTACTTATTTTCCTTTTTCCATAATAAGTTCACAAATTTCTATTTTAGTGCATGAAGATTCGAAAGAAATTGCTGCAAGGATATTACATGTTTGCCATGTTGTTCCCTTAGAGTGCAATCCCAACAAGTATGCTCCAAGCTCTTTTTATTTCTCACAAGTGCCTGTTGTTTTCTCTTCTCTTCCACACTCTAAACTTTTCTCTTGTAGCTTATCTCACCCCTTTCTTCTAATGGCCCTAAAGCCGAAAAACCTGTTTAAAGGAAAAAAGAGTAAGGTTGCTGGAGAAACCCGACCCCAATCAACCCCCCTCCCTCTAGACTCACCATATCAAAAATAAGAAAGGTCCCTTAACTCCAACAAGAGGTGCAATATAAACCTGAAGAAACAATATAGGAGGAAGAATAACCTTAGCCCACCCCTGCCATATCCGCAAAGAAATCCAAAAAGAAAGGGAAGAAAGAAAGACGTAAACAAGCTATGGTGCAAGAGGGGAACCTACTCATATTGAGAAGTTTTAAACTAATCAAGAAATAGCTAAATTTGAGAAGATCATAAAAAGAGGATTCCTGATAGAAATTGGCTTTGTACAACATATCGACTGTAATTGTACAACATCGTGGAGCACCTTTTGCATGAAACTAGGACCTGTATACCCTGCCTTGGTGAGGGAATTCTATGCTAACGTTGTTGAAAATGAGGGTTTTCAAATGGTGGTTCGCAGCAAAGTCATACACCAATCTCTTAAGGCTGTCAATGCTTGTACAACCTTGCCAACTTACCTAGAGTTGTTTTTAATGAGGTGGCTCAGGAGCTTTTCGACCAACTACTGTATGCTACTATAACAACTATAGAGGTTGAGGGTGCACAACATTTTCAAAGAAGGTAAGAACATATTGGTAGGTGCTCACCTCAAACTCGAAGCCAACTTGTGGCTTTACTTCATTAAGCATAGAGTTCTCCCTACCACTCATGACTTCTCTGTGTCAGCTGAACTGACATTGCTTATTTTTCATATAATAGGAGGAATCAGAATATATGTAGGCAGGTTGATCTCCTGAGAGATTTATGGGTGTTACAGAAAGAAGACTGACAAGCGTTTCTCTTCCCCAACATCATCACTACTCTCTATCTTTAGGCGGGTATACCTTTGGAGGAGAATGAGGAGCCCTGGGAGAAAAAGAGGGGCATTGACCATGTAGGTGTGGCTAGGTTAACAACGAAAGATGAGAGAAGAAGATGTACCAATGTAGTTGCTAGAATCAATACTCTGATCGATCAACAGGCAACTATGCTGCAACATTTGAGCTACTCTGAATCTCAATAGCATACTTATTAGGATTATGCTCAACAACATGATGTGGCCATAAGTAGGGCTATGCAAGTCAACTATCAGCACCCTTACCCTCTTTCCCCCACTTTCCTGATCATATATTGAACACTTAGACCATCGCTCAAACACAGAGTGAAGAAGATGCTGATTAAGAGAGGGCCTCGTTGATCACTTACTCTTGTGTCAACCAGTCAACCTTTTTTCCTATTCTACTGAATTGTTATGTGTGGCCTGTTCATTAAGGTTGTCGCTATCTATTTTAATGAGTGTTTCTTGTTATTGTTATCTTTTAGTTTCTTTTTATGATGGTTGTCTCTTTAGAAGGGAGTAGTAATGTTTTTTTTTTTTTGTGGTCTTATGTTTTGTTAGTATGCATTTACCCCCCTCCCTCATGGCTTTTGTATTGACCCCATCTGTTCTACGTTATTGAATGATATGGACTATCTGTCTTTAAGTTTCGTTTCAATTGTTTCTATCTTGGAAGAAATTTAGTAAGTTGAGTTGGCTTGTGTCCTTTTGCATGACATCTTAGCTCTAGCAACCCAACCTCATCAAGACTAAGTATCCCTAAGCTACAGAATTGAATTCTTCTTTAAGCTTCCCAGAACTATCTTCCATTAGAGGCTCTTAGGAAATTTCCCTGTAGTCTATGAAGTTTGAGGGTAGTATGAGCCATTTTTCGTCAGCAGCTGCTATCTCCCTATGCTTCAGCTTGCTTAGAAACCTTATTTCATTAAGGGCAATGAAATATTCAAGTTTGGGGGGTGCAATTCCTTGTTTTTGTGCATACTCCTCGTTTCTTACTTGGAAGTGAGTATTGACCTAAGATAGATAAACTGCTCGTAGTTGGATATCCAACACCTAGGAAGTGGAGATAAGCCAAAATGAAGGTAGTATATCTGATTAGTTGTTTTTTTTTTAAAGCAAAAGCAAAATGAAATAAAGAGGAAATGGTTTATGCATTGCTCGTGGTTGGATATCCAGTAACTCGGAATTGGGGATAAGCCAAAATGAAGGTAATGTATTTTCCCTGTATTAGTACAAGGTCGATCCACAGGGATAAGGAACAAAATTAGCTTTAAAAGTTATTGTTTAGAAGAATAGGGGTAACAAACTTTTAAGGTTGGTGAAAGGTAACAAAAATAGCTTCAGAACACCAAGTCCCATCTTAGATGCACGACTGTAAACCACAAAATCCTTCGTTCCCACCAGCATTGTTAATATTGGTGCGATAACTAAACTTTGCTTGAGTTTTTGGAAACTAGCTTCACAGTCCTCACTCCAAGAAAATCTATTTCCCTTCGGAGTCAACTGAGTCAAAAGGGTGGCAATACTGAAGAAATGCTTTACAAACAGACGGTGATGCCCAACCAACCCTAGGAAACTCTGCACCTCTTTGACTATAGTCGGGCGAGGCCATTTGGTCACTGTTTCAATCTTTACTAGATTAATTGACACTCCATCCTTTAACACAACGTTCCCTAAAAAAGACACATGTCGTAGCCAAAATTCACACTTGGAGAAATTACCATACAACTTATGAGCTCGCAAGGTAGTCAAGACCTTTCAAAGATGCTCCTCATGTCTGCTTCCGTCTTGAAGTACACCAAAATATCATCAATAAAAACAATCACAAAAGTATCCAAGAATTCCTTGAACACGCGATTCATCAACTTCGTAAAAGTGGCTGGCAATTAGTTAGGCCAAAAGACATTACAATGAACTCATAATGTCTATACCTAGACCTGAACGCTGTTTTATGAATATCTTCATCTTCAATTCCCAATTGGTGATATCCAAACCTCAAGTCAATCTTAGAGAAGACCGTAGCCCCTTGTAATTGGTCAAACAAAACATCAATTCGAGGTAAAGGATACTTGTTTCTCATCGCCACCTTGTTCAACTCTCGATAGTTGTTACACAGCCACATTGAACTATCCTTCTTCTTCACGAATAAAACAGGTGCACCCCATGGTGATACACTAGGGCGTATGAACCTTTTTATCCAATAGCTCTTGGACCTGAGTCTTGAGTTCCTTCAACTTTGTCGGAGCCACTCTATAAGGGGCTTTAGAGATAGGTGTCGTCTTCGTTTCTAGTTCAATGTGGAAAACTACCTCTTAAGCTGGTGTTAAGTCTAGAAGATCATCAGAAAACACATCTGCAAACTCCTTCACGATAGGTAATGAGGTCACGAAAACCTCTGTACTGTTGGTATCAACTACATTTATCAACCATCCATATGCACGTTGATCCACCATCTTTCTTGCCTTCAAAGCTGAGATCATTTCTAGAGCTACTTTGGACTGATAACCTTGGAACTTGAAGCTTGTCTTTCCAGGTGGGTTGAATAACACTTCCTTCTTGAAGCACTCAATGATGACATGGCTAGCATACAACAATCCATCCCAAATATTTCATCAAAATTGGTCATATCAAGGACTAGTGCTATCACATCTAACAAATATCTTGACACTAAAACCTTACAAACCTTTACAAACTCTTTAACTAACAAAACCATCCCTTCTGGGATTGAAACTGACACAACATATTCTAGTGGTTCTATCTCTATCTTAGCCTTATTTACAAAAGATCTGGAAATAAAAGGAAGAGTAGAACTAGAATCAAAAAGTACAAAAGCGTAGTGATCTAATATGGGTAATGTACCTATCACTGTAGCATTAGGGTTTGCCGCCTGTTGCTGTGTGATTGAAAATGCTTTTCCTTTATGTGTGTTAGCTTGGCTCAAAGTTTCCAGCTGATCCCAAACCAGTAATATTATTCTTAGGGCACTTGGCAGCGATGTGCCCTTCATTGTTGCATCTAAAGCATACTCTGGTTCCAACCATACAACGACTATAGTGTTTTTTGCTGCAAGTCTTACATAGTGGTTTAGCCGGACTAGAGCTTGGTTGTTTACTGCTCTGCTGATCCTGACCCGAACCTTGACTCGTTCTAATAGGGTAACGTTGTGGTTGAGGGGTCGATCGAACTTGCTCAAACTTCCTCTTCTTTCTTGAGGAAGCATTTGGTACTGACGTGACTTGGGACCTAGTTTTGGTCGATAGTCGATAAGAGAGGCGACCCTCAGAGTTGTGGCATAGTTAGCTGGACAGAGCCTTAGATCATGTCCTTTAGGCCAATGATGTCTCTGCCTTCTTAGCTTTTGTGTCAATAAGTTGAGGAACTTCACATGCTTTTTATACCTCTCAATAGTAGGGTAGTACTGATGGAAGAAAGCTTCCTTGAACTGCAACCAAGTAACTGGACAAGCACTGACATTTATTGACCAGTCTGCAGACTCCCACCACAAGAGAGCATCCCTCTTCAACATGAATGCAGCACAATATATCGTCTGGTCTTCTAAACAGACCATGTATCAAAATATGGTTTCCATCAAGGATAACCATGACTCAAACAATAGGATCCACATGTTTGGGTTGGTGCCCTAAATCTCGTGAGTTTCGTAATTTTTGTAATTTTTGTAAACAAATTATTTATTCAATAAAATAAGATGTTATTTTGTTTCACTTATAGTGTGCATTAAGACCCAATCCAATAAACTAAGATCTAATGTTATTTTATGTAATTTAAACATGTATGTGGTAGACATACAGGTAGATCGTGTTTTAAATAATGACCTAAACAGTCTATAGTATATGTATAAGGTTGGGTATCTTATTCTGGTAACACTATAGGATACAACCCACTTTGTAATTGTTACAAGAGTTGTAAAGTGTTACAAATGGTTATGATCCTAACCGTTCATGTGAGGACATGT
>JAOANK020061430.1:0-19667 GCA_026257165.2 Telfairia occidentalis
TGATTTTCCATATTTAATTTGAGCTAATTAGAGTGTATAGATCCTTATTCCGCTGCTTATGCATGTTGATGCATCCTCCACTTTAGGTCTATTAGGTCTCTCTACTAGCTCATATCGGACTAAGGTTTCGAATAGTGTGGTGAAAGAATTTGAATCGTTCAAATTATAATTGGGTAGTAAACGTTAATTATATACGATATATTTAATGTTTGATAGTTTAATTATGAATTAAATAATAAGGAGAGTTAATAATATTTAAATGTGATTTGAATATTAGATATATATGAATGAGGAATCATATTCAAGCAATCAGATTACAAAAAGTCAGGATTAGGGCAAAATATTAATTTAATATTTCATATTAAATTAATACATTTTTTTTGAATGAAAATTAATTTTATTTAAAATTAATTAGAAGAAATTGATTTTAAATTAAAAATGAAATTAAAATCACTTTAGTGGTTTTTTCCATAAATTGATTTTTAAATCAATTTCAAATGAAAGTTGATTTATACAATTTTAGTGTTAGTATGACTAATCACTATTTTGCATACTTGTAAACTCATGGTGAAGCCACAAATCCCGCTTAATCCTCTTTGTCTTAGCATCAATATTTGGTCAATTTAATTTGCATGTTAAATCTCAATAAAAATTAAGGTTTAATTGTTGAAAATGGTTAATGGAAAAATATGGTTTTTTTTTAAATTCTCTCAAGAACACCAAGAACACCAAAGCTCTCCAAAACTTCCAATTCCTTAAAATTCACCATAATTTCGGATCTCACAATTCGTTCTAAGGCCAGAGAATAGTAGAGAAGACTATAGCGGCGGTCCACGAACCGTTCGTGATAGGAATCATCAAGAAATTTTGTGGAATTCGAGCTTCAAAGGTTGGTTTTCTTAAACACCTTTTTTTTCCATTTTGGTGCATGTTTAATCCTCAAAATTGAAGCAATTAGAGTGTAAATTGATCCAATTTTTCCGCTACATGCTCATGTGTCTATCATGAGGTCCGTTATAGATTATGTTTTTGCCACTTTCAAATTTTTATTGCGAGATGACAAATAGGAAGTTGTTTGTGAGGATCAATGGACCTCGAGAGGAGGAAGCTCGACATTATAAACTCTAGACATAGAAAATTAGTAATTTATTGCATCTCTCGAATTTAGTTTATGATCAAGCCCAACAAAGCATCACCGCAAGTATAGGGGTCAATCATAGTAATAACGACCCAAGAGCCCGAGTATCGTCCTCAGGGAATCGTGTTCTTTAATTTTCCTACTTATCGATTAATTCTTTTGGTTTTATCTAGGGGTCCGAACTTCATGCAATAACTTCTAGAATTAAAGAAAGCAATAAAAGATGCAGGGTAATGGTGAATAAATCGAGAAAAATAGAGGTTCTAGGGTGTTGGCTTGATGAATGAAATATTTAGGCAATTAATTAACTAGTGGGATGCAATTTATTACACTTTTTCTAGGTCTAAGGTTAATTAACCCGTGTTTTCCCTTATAAAGGTCCACCAACTCTCGTAATTAACTCTCTATTCGATCTCTCGCAACAAGAATTTAAAAGCGGTATAAAGAGACCTATCTCGAACCTCACAAACTTTCCTATCCCTCTCGTGCATAGAAAAACTCAAGTCTATTTTCCTTGGTCTAATTTTACTACCCTCTCTCTCAAGCAAAATAATAAAAACAGCATAAATACATCCAATAGCCACGTGAATGCAGAGAATTTAAAGCTGGAAAATAGCAGAAAAAGTAATAAATTTCATTCCCACAAGAAAAGCAATAAATCCTAAATATTCATTAAACCAACACCCTAAAACCTATGAAATTAGTTACTGAAATACATCAATGACAACCCAGAAAATCAGTAAAAATATGCATAAATAAAGAGGGGAAAGAAAGAGGGCACTCCCAGATGAAATCCACGTCCTTTCCACTATAGACAAGGTTCTCGAGGCATGAAAGTCAGATCCCGAGGACTCCCAAGCCTCTCAAAAGCTCCAGAATATTTGCCCATGAACTTCTCCCTCGATGTTTTTAGAAAATCCAACCAAAAACGAGCTCTCCAGCCTTAATCGCAAAAATATGACTTTATACTGGTTTTCCAATGGCATCGAGATGCTAGGGACAGTGTCTCGATGCTGGTCCTAGGTCAAATAATCAAAACACGCGTTTTTGGGCTGAGCAGCCAAAAATCAGCAGCGTCTCGATGTTGCCCATGTGCGGCAGGGGGGCAAGCGTGTGAGCACGCGCGCTGGGCGGCTGAGGCAGGCGCTGGGGGTGTACGGATGGGCTTTGCTGGGGTGCACGTTAGGTGCCTTTGGAGGTTGTTCTACAGTGTCAAGACGCCCATGAACAACGTCTCGATGATGTTCATCATCCCACGCCTTTTTCTGTAGAATGGTCGCTGAGACACCCATTTATGGTGTCTCAATGCTGCCTCTCGAGTCTGCATTCATTTGGGCCCCATTTCTTCGTTACTTAGTCGTTTTTGCTCATCTTTGGCCCGTTTTTTTACCTTGAATTGACCCAGATCATTATTTTTACCTCGAAAAACTCGGTTCCTACCAAATCAACAATAAATGCATCAAAGTACATATAAAATCCCACAAAACCTCTATAATTTAGGCACTAAAATAACACTTTTTCGAGTGCTATCAACTACCCCAAACTTAGAGTCTTGCTAGTCCTGAACAAAATTAAAACCAGAAAAATAATAGAACTTCAATGCTTGCATGATTAAGACTCTTAACTCAATGCTTAATGACACATAATGAGCACAACAAGAGAAACGTTCTAGCACATTCTATCAATAAGAAAACCAAAGACCAAATCTTATTCTTCCTTGCGTGTGTGTGTGCAAGTCCTTTCCATTCAAGTCCCTACAAGCCTGGGGTGCTTTTAATGAAATTTTACTTAGGATGCTCTTACTCTGGAACTAAGTTAATTTCAAGTAAGTAGATCTAGTTAAGTGAGCTTTTTCTTTCTTTTTCTTGCTTCTCTTTTTTTTTTTCAATCATTTTTTTTCCTTCTTTTTTTTTCTTTTCTTTTTCTTTGTGCTAGAAGGAAAGGTTGTATCACCTTCATTCTGGCTTACCCCCACTTTCTAGGTGCTGAACATCCAGCTACGAGCAATACAACAAACCCTTCTTATTTGCCAAAAGAGGAACCTAATCAAGACGTGCTACCTTCGTCTTAGCTTACCCCCGCTTCCTAGACGCTGAGTATCCAATTACAAGCAACCTGTCTATCTTAGGACAACACCCACTCTCCTTTAGTGCTTTTAGGCACAACAAGAAAGGCAGAGTAACCACTTTAGACTCTTTATTAAGCATAACACTTTTTTTTTCTAACAAAAGAAAAGGCACTTAACTTAGAAATTCAATTTCCATTAACTAGCCCATTTTAAAGCATCCTAAATTCAACCACATTAACAACACCCCAAGCCTTCAGAACTCTAAATAGTGGACTAGGTGCTCAGAATACAAGGAATTCAAAGAGGGATTTCTGATATAACTCACATCAGAAGTATGCATACTAATCTTCCTATTTCAACTCACGTACATGTCATAGCAAAGCATAGAAACGCATAGGCATCAGCATGCAAGAATTTAAAGTTCTATAATAAGGCATACAATCAAGCGAACATTCAATCACATCATTCACTAAAATCGAAAAAATTTAACCACAAATCCAACAAATCAACCTCAAATCACCACAATTTTTAAGAGTTCAGCACACATCACAAATCTTGCCTAACAGCACATAGTACTCAAGACACCCCCCCACCCCAAACTTAAAGCATGCATTGTCCTCAATGTATGAACAAAAAGACAAGCAAGGAAGTAAATCAGTATTGGCCTGGAGTATGGGATGGTCCACTATACGACAGGCTAGTGGACTAAGTACGATCGTGTTGTGGCTCATAAAAAAGATAGATATAAATGTTATATTCATGAGATTTGGGAAAACAACAAACTAATAGCAACAACTTAAAAAAAGTAGAAAAAATAAAACACTTGGGTTGCCTCCCAAGAAGGGCTTGGCTTAACGTCTCTAGCTAGACCGAACATCGAATACTTATTCTTTTATCACCATGTCCTGGATCCATCGTGTCTCCTTCCCACATTTATTCTTTACCCTGCAAAGCACGTTCAGGAAAATATTACCTTCTACTCTGCTCATAGTGGCAGGTATAATAACATGAGTAGAAGAGTCAAGAAAAACATATTGAAAATGCAAGGGTAGGGGTTTCAAATTCGAATATGCAGGTTTAACATTCAAACAACTTTCCTCATCATCAGCAAGCAAAGAGAAATTTTGAACAGGATGATCCATAGTAGATAGCGAGGGGTGCACATTTTCATGAACAGATTTCTCAGCAGGGGATGCATGCATATTTTCATTTAAAACACCTAAACTACCACAAGTATGGTTCAATATGCATTTCCCCTTTCTAGGTATATCAGAGACTTCAGAGTTCACATTTGCATTATTACCATTCTCAACATCCAACTTATAACAAATACTTACCTCAAGAGGATTCTTAGGAGCTCGATATATGTCAAAGCTTACCTCATCGTCATTCACCCTTAAGGTAAGGTTACCTTGTTGGACGTCAATTAAGGCCTTTTCAGTGGACAAGAACGGTCTTCCAAGAATAATAGGCATCTTTGAGTCTTCTTCCATGTCTAGGACTATGGAATCTGCAGGAAAAATGAACTTGTCAACTTTAATTAACACATCCTCTATTATACCTTTTGGGCATGTCACCGATCAATTGGCTAACTGAAGTCGGATGGTAGTTGGTTGTACTTGCCCCAAGTTTAGTTTTCTGAAAATGGACAGAGGCATGAGATTAATAGATGCACCAAGATCACACAAAACAT
The DNA here is from genome assembly GCA_026257165.2 of Telfairia occidentalis. Classification (NCBI taxonomy): domain Eukaryota; kingdom Viridiplantae; phylum Streptophyta; class Magnoliopsida; order Cucurbitales; family Cucurbitaceae; genus Telfairia; species Telfairia occidentalis. The sequence continues at coordinate 4,900 of JAOANK020061430.1, forward strand.
GATTAATCTCTAAGCTACCAATAGTACAAGGGATAGTAAATCTCCATGCATCCTTGAGTTTCTCGTGTAGTTTCTTTCCATTATGGCACTGCACTGCTCCGTCAGGTCGACCTTCTCAAACTGCCCAAATCTCTTTTTCTTAGATAACACTTCCTTCATGAACTTTATGTAGTTCGACATTTGCTCCAAAGCATCTCCAAAAGGAATGTTAATATGCAAACTCTTAAAAATATCTAAGAATTTAGAGAATTGGTCATCCATGTCCTTTTTCATGAAAAGCTGAGGGTAAGAGACTCTACTCAAATCAAGAGGATGGGAATCTAAATACTTCCTTGTACTCGACAATTGCATTGTGTCCTTCTTTCCCTCAACTGCCTTCTCTTCAACCTTCTTCTCTTTCTCATTTTTCTCAATAATCTTTTCTTTAGCCTTCTCCTTGGGCTCTTTTTTCAAAAAGGCTCATGTTTTTCATTTTCGCCTAAGGTCCTACCGCTTCTCAACATAATAGCATTACATTGTTCCCTAGGATTAATATCAGTGGTACTAGAGAACTTACCTTTCTGCAGTGTGCTTAATGAAGTGGCCATCTTTCCAACCTAGACCTCCAGATTCTTCATAGCTTTCTCTTGGCTGTCCATCCTACCTTTCAAACTTGTTGTTCGGTTGCGGACCTCCTTAATGAATGTTCCCAGTATCTCCTTCAAGGATGGGACATCCGAGTGTTCCTGAGATGACGACGCATACCAAAAGGGTCCTTGAAACTCATTCTTATTGTTAGAATAAGAAAAATGTTCATGATTAAGCATACCTGGGTGTTAGTGATTCGACATTTGGTTTAGCTGGCCTCCAAACTGATTTTGTTGGGCTCCTTGAAATCCATAGCCCTTGTTGATATAGTTGGCTTGCTCCAGCTGACGCTCTTCCCAAGTAGGATAAGAATGATAGGCACCATAGATGCAATGGACTGAGGCTTTCCCTGCATAGTCAAATTTTGCATGGCATTAGTCAGTGAAGCTATTTATGCTCTAAGGTCACTTACCTCATCAATCGCATGTAATCCCGGGACTAGAGCAGCTGTCCTCTAAGTGGACCTCTTTGATGGCCAATTGTAGCTGGTGGTTGCTAAGTCCTCTAATAATGCTTGGGCCACCTGAGGTGTCTTCGAAAAGATCTATCCTCCTACAGTTGCATCCATAATGGACTTATTAGTACTAGCTAAGACATTATAGAAATACTGTACCTAAAGCCATTATGGGTACTTGTGTTGTGGGCATTTTCTTAAATCTCCTTAAATCTATCCCATACCTCGAAGAGTTGCTCATCCTCAGCTTGAACGAAATTGCTAATCTCGTTCCTCAATTTCTAGGTCTTGGCCAATGGGAAAAATTTATTCATAAAGGCTTGGGCGAGCTCGTCCCATGTCGAGATGCTATCAGCCGGTAGGGATTCCAACCAATCCTTCGCCTTGTCCTGCAAAGAGAAAGGAAATAAATGTAAGCGAATGGAATCATTTGGTACCCCATTTAACTTTACTGTATTGCATATCTTGAGAAAAGAACAAATATGTTTATGCGGGTCCTCTACAATTGAACCCCTAAAAGCACAATCCTAAGCCATCTAAATGAGTCCAGGCTTCAATTCAAAATTTTTGACATTAATTATTGTATGTATGATCCCTAGCTAAGCATTCGAGACTGCGTGCTGGAAATAATTCTGGATAGCTCGTGGGTCTTCTTCTTGCTCAACCATCTGATCAAGTGCTGCTCTCTATTCTCTTAGATTTCTCCTACCAGTTCGTTCAATTTCTGGATCAAGAGGAACATGGTCAGTGCATCAAGTACGGGGCATACACCAAATTAATACAAAAATAAAGAAAATGAAAAATAGCGCACGAATACACCCTAGATTAAGACCTACTTAAATGCCTCAATAATAAAAGAATTAAAAATGCACCGATTCCGCGGCAACGGTGCCAAAAACTTGATCAAGCCCAACAAAGCATCACCGCAAGTGTATGAATTAATCGTAGTAATAACGGCCCAAGAGGCTGAGTATCGTCCTTAGGGAATCGTGCTCTTTAATTTTTCTAGTTATCGATTAATTCTTTCGGTTTTATCTAGGGGTCCTAACTTCATGCAATAACTTCTAGAATTAAAGAAAGCAATAAAAGATGCATGGTAATGGTGATTAAATAGGGAGAAAAAGAGGTTCTAGGGTGTTGGCTTGATGAATGGAATGTTTAGGCAATTAATTAACTCGTGGGATGTAATTTATTACACTTTTTCTAGGTCTAAGGTTAATTAACCTATGTTTTCCCCTATAGAGGTCCACCAACTCTAGCAATTAACTCCCTATTCGATCTCTCACAACAAGAATTTGAAAGCAGCATAAAGAGACCTATCCCGAACCTCACAAACTTTCCTATCACTCTCGTGCATAGAAAAACTCACGTCTATTTTCCTTGGTCTTATTTTACTACCCTCTCTCCTGAGTAAGATAATAAAAACAACATAAATACTTCCAATGGCCAAGTGAGTGCATAGAATTTAAAGCTGGAAACTAGTAGAAAAAGTAACAAATTTCATTCTTACAAGAAAAGCAATAAATCCTAAATATTCATTACATCAACACCCTAAACCCTAAGAAATTAGCTAATGAAATACATCAATGACAGCCCAGAAAATCAGTAAAAATATGCATAAACAGAGAGGGGAAAGAAAGAGGGCACTCCGTGATGAAATCCACGTCGTTTCTACAGTAGACACTCTTCCAGAGGCGTGCAAACCTGATCCAAAGGACTCGTAAGCCTCCGAAAATCTCCATAATATTTGCCCACGGACTTCTCCCTCGATTTCTGTCAAAAATTTGACCAAAAACGAGCGTTTCAGCCCTAATCACAAAAATATGACATTATACTAATCTACCGATGGAACAGCGTCTCGACGCTAGTCCGAAGTCAAATAATCAAAACGCGCGTTTTGGCTGAGTGGTAAAAAATCCGTAGCGTCCCGATTCTACCCATGAGCAGTAGAGGGCAGGTGTGTGCATGCGCGCACACTGGCCAACGGAGGCAGGCGCCTGGGGGAGTACAGATGGGTGCTGTTGGGGCGCGCGCGCGTTAGGTGCCTTTGGAGGTTGTTAAACAACGTCGAGACACCCACGAACAGCATCTCGACGTTATTTTTCATCCCGCATCTTTTTCTACAAAAATGGGCATTAAGACGCCCATTCATGGCTCTCAATGCTGCCTCTTGGATCTGCACTTATTTGGGCCCCATTTCTTCGTTACTTGGCCATTTTTGCTCATCTTGGGCTTGTTTTTCACCCCAAATTGATCTGAATCTTCATTTTTCCCTCAAAATACTTGGTTGCTACAAAATCAACACTAAATGCATCAAAGTACACATAAAATCCCACAAAACTTCTATAATTTAGGCACTAAAATAGCACTTTTTAAAGTGCTATCAGTTTAATAGTTAATTGCGCCGTTTTACAACACCAACATTCTAAAGCAACTTATTCCTTTAATCTCCTCTGGTTACATACCTATCGGCATTCTCATTTTATTTGATTTCTAGATTAGATTCGTTGCATGACTCGTTTTTTCCCAAAATAAAATTTGACAACTATTATTTTGGTACTAAATAGAATAATAACTCGATTTCAAGAAGACGATACTCGATCTCTTAGACTGTTTTATATTACAATTTGACTCGTGCACTTGCACTAACATAGTGAGTTGCAATCAGTCACATGTCGATAATCCCTACTAAAATTTATGGTCCATTTTCCACTTATACTTGGCTCACTTGGAAATTCTTCGGCCATCGACATAAATTTCCCCAACACATAGCTTGCATAAGTTCTAAGCCCATGCTCATGTAATTTTGTGGAATCGCTAACATCCCATCCTTTATCATGGTAAATGTTGGGACTCACAGAGTGCAAGTGTACACTTTGAAGCTGTAGTAAACAAGGTCGATCCACAAAGATAAATTAACAAAATTAATCCTGAAAAGCTAACATTTAGGAGAATAATGGTAACCAAATTTTAGATTTTTCAAAGACTAAAAATAAGCTAAAGTAAACTAACAAACAAATTCTAGATGAAATTTAGTGGTAATTTCTATGCAATTTACTAAAAATAGGCATAGGTTAGGGAATTTATTTGTTGTCTACTAAAGGATGCTGTAGTAATTCTTTCACTGTCTCAATACCACGGAACACTTCTTATGCCTCTTCCGAAGCTATACTCTTGATTCCATTTCCATGTCTTTAGTTCCTTTTAAGCTCCCATGTTCTTTTTTGTGCATTGAGAGAGGTTATTCATAACTCACTCACAAATCCATAAAAAAGATTTAACTAATGGGGGTGTTAAGGGGTTATACTTCCTTTTTCAAGTTCATATTAAAAAGCAAATGGTAAAGGTGGCCAATTCATACAACTTGATCATAAAAAAAAATGTACAATCTCAAATCAAATCAGCAAAGCCAATTCCCTAACCTTTACCTTGGGTTATTTAGGTCATACTTAAAAGTGAGGAAAAACAACCAACAAAAATTAGCATAAACATGCTTAGAGAAATTACAAGGTCTGAATACTTAATGGATTACAAAACTGAATGAAGTTCAACTTTAACTAAATATAAAAAGGAGAGAATGAAGCAAAAGATGTGGAGGGAGAGAATGAGAAAGACCTTATTTCTAAAAGTGTCTTTCGCAAGTGATTTTTTTTTCTTTCTTCTTCTCTCTCTTTCCTTCTTCGACAATATCTTCTTGAAAAGCTCTCCAACTCATTTGTCTCATTCTCCCAAAATAGAGGAATGAATCTAATCTGTAAATGGAGGCTCCCATTTTTCTTTTTGTAATGTCATTCTCTATCTTATTCACTTGGGCACAAGAAAGGGCTGAATTGGCCAATAATCCACATGGAGCTCTCTCTATGGTTCTTTTTTCTGAACCACGTGCTAAATGTCAGCTTAATTAATGAAGTTCCACGTCACTACCCCTTGCTTCCAGCTTAATAATGCAGTAGAAATTTCTACTGTCAACTAGAATGCTACAGCAAAATTGGATTTTAACACGGATCAATCATATTTTTCTTTGAAGTTCATTCACTAACCATTAACACAATAATCAGCAATTCATTAACTCAAAGGTAAATACAAGTGATAAAAAACATAATTTAAGCTCGAAGGGTATCAAAAGGCCATTCATGACTTATAATGCCCTTAAAATACACCCAACTTAACTCTTATTCTAAGAGTTAACAAACCCCCAAACTTAAACCATTACTCGGCCCTGACTAATGCTTGGATTCCTTTCTAAACCACTACTATTGATCTCTTTTGTATCAAACTTACTTAGTCATAGTTGACAAAGGCATCTTTAGGCACTCCTCCCTAAACCTTTCACCACACAACTTTCTCACTCTCCATTTCCATCCAATTGCTTAAATCTGCTTTTGTCAGGCCAAACAGATCAATCATCAATTGAATTCAACCTCCTTTGAAAATTTCTTCTATTGTAGCTTTCATTTAAGGGAGACTCCTATCATAGATCCTTTGTGCAACCTACAATAGCAGCACACTGAGTTTTCTGTGCTTCAGCTTTCTAGCAAATCCATTTCACCTTACACACTAAATTCTTGATTTTGGCTCATGGCATTTTATTTTTTTTTCTTTCTTTTTCCTTTTTATTTTTTGTTTTTGTTTTTGTTTTTCCAGAGCTTAGAGGGGGTTAGTACATTGCATAGCCCTTTGGGCTTTATTAAGGTTGAAGTTTGCAATGCATAACCCTTTCCCTTTATTTGACTCTTCCTTTGGCTTTTGCCCCCTTTTTTTTTTCAAGGGGTGAGAGTACCTTATCATGATATGCTGAATTAATTTTGTAGACAACATATCTATCTAGGTGAATACTCACTTTCAACAAGAAAGGAGGAGTATACTCACACAGCTCATTTGGAGATTACCTATCAAGATATGGTGAATTAATTTTATAGACAACATATCTATCTAGGTGAACACTCACTTTCAACCAAAAAAAAAAAGTGTACTCAAAATGGCTAGCCATACCCCAAAACTTGAAGATTTCATTGTCCTCAATGAAACAAGGTTCTGTAAAGTTGAAGCATTATGCCACGCAACAGTTGCTGAAGGAAAGGACGTCTCACAGCCCCAAACTACTCATACTGTAGGACAAATTTCTAATGGAAGATCCTCTAACTGATAAGTGTTCTATAAAAGTTAGCTACAGCTAATTTCACAACAGATAGAGAATTTTGAATTAACAAGGTTGGGTTGCTTGGGCTAAGGGAAGCATGCCTAAGGACACTGGCCAACTCAACCAAATAACTTGTTCCAAAAGAGATCAATAGAGTAAAATTTAAATAGAAGCATTAATAGAACTATTTCATTAAAGAGCATGAGCAACAGTACATCATGATAAGGTGGGGGGAAGAGAGGACTTCTATGATTCATAAAAATAGACAGAGTAAGGCCAAAATAAACCAGGACATACAACAGAAAATAGGAAAATAAGTCAGACAAGAACAACAGCAGCCAGACAAAAGTGGCCTTCACCAATAGGCCTTACACACGACGCACAACCAACCTACAACATAAGCACATATAGAAGTGAAGAGATACTCCTTTAATCAGCATTTTCAACATCTGGATTTTCAACAGGAGTCTAGGGGGTCAACATTTCATTGGGAAAGTGTGGGAATGGAGGGTAAGGATGTTAGAAGTTACTTCACATGGCCTTCCTAATTGCTAAATCCCTGTTATGGGCATAACCCCAGTACGTATGCTGCTTAGATTAAGAATGGCTAATACGCTGCAACAAAGTGGCTTGCTGATCCATCAAGATGTTGATTCCAGACAGCACATTGGTGCATCTTCTTCTGCCGTCCTCCTTTGTCAATCTTGCAATTCCCACATGATTAATGCTTATCGTCTCCTCCCAGTGCTCTTCATTTTCACCCAAAGGGACTCCAGCTTTCAGGTATAGGGTTGTGATTATGCTTGGGAAAAATAGTTTCCCTATGGCCTTCCTGGAATAGCTATAAATCTTAGTGGAGATGAATTGGCCCACATCAATCCCCATCTCATCAATAATGGCAGAAATTAGGACGATTCTCTCAACTGAGACACTAAAATCATGTGTGGCTGTAAGGATTCTATTCTTGACAAAATAGAGCCAAATATTTGCTGCTGACTTTAAGTATGCTCCAAGGAGAGTTTTCTTGCCTTCCTTGGAGATACTCCACTGAGCTTCTTCCATACCTACTGCTCGCAATGTAATATTGAGTTGTTCCTCATCAATTTTCCTTACTAAAGCAGTGCATGCTGCCCTTGGTAACTTAGGCAAGTTGTAGAGTGCATTCATAGCCTCTAGGGACCAATCAATAATCTTGTCCCTCACCACCAGTTGAAAACCGTCATTGACATCAATATTAGCATAAAACTCTCTTACTAGTTCAGGGAAGACATGACCTAGCTTGGCACTGAAGGTGTTCCAATTGTGATGTACCACTATTGAAGAAATGGCTGCTGGCAAGTCTTGTAAGGGCATTTCAAATCCTATTTCTATTAGGAATTTCTCTTTTCCAATTGCTCGTACCTCTCTTGAGCCCCATCAGCTACAGACTTCTCAATCTTCTCCAATTCTGTCTACTCTATGACCAATGGTTTCTTCCCTTTAGATTTCTTACTTCTGGGTTTTGTTTTTGGTGCTACAACATTCTGTTGTGGCTCTTCCTCTATTGTAGGTTCAGCTTGCTCGAAATGCATAATCTCCTACTCTAAAAGAGCGTTACCCTTAGACGATCTAGTGTGCGTAGATGCTAGAGGAGGCCTCACAGGGGGAGAAGTTGACTTAGTGGTCTTGTTCTTTTTGCTTTAAAAATATTTCTGCTTTTTGGGGCAATGATTTTTCTTTGAATTGAGGATGAGGGGGTTGGAACAAGTAGAGGCTCAAACACAATTCTTAAATAAAGCAAAGAGGATGATGGAACTTACATGAGGTGAAGCATCTTATTTATAGAATGGGAATAGGGGCAAACTTGTGATTTATGCTCCATGATTCTCATGTCAACCGCTGCATGCAATTTAAAGTAGGAAATGAAATCTTTCTGTTTTGGAAAAGGGAATTAAATCACAAATTACTCTTTGTTCTCAGCACTAAGAGATTTCCCAAAATGCTAAAGTAGAAATCTAGCATGTAGAGGGATTGATTACCAATTTCCCATCTGGTACAAGTTTCAACAACTAAAGAATTGATTCCCCAAATCTGGCTTCAATGTTGCAGTGATTCTCATAATTTGCAAAAAAAATTTCTAATTTGGTTTCCTCACAACTTTATTTAAAATTAATTCTGTCATCTGCACACTAAATAGTATTAAAACCTCTCCAAAAATAACCCTCCTACCTTACATTCATCACGTGATCTTTCCACTCCATTTTACTGGAATTTACAGTTGTATTCCTATTTTGTTTCCCTTTTTCTCTCTCTCTCTCTCTTTTTTTTTTTAAAAAAAAAAACAAAACCTAAATTAAACCAACTAGACTTGGATAATAAAAGATCTAATGAAAACTTTGACGGACTTAATAGACACAACACTTGATTGAATGAAAACTAAACAAAGGAGGAAAGTAACTAACTTAACTAACTTAACTAACTTAACTTACCTCCCCTTCAATGAAATGTTTCAGGATTGATCTGCTAAGGACTGAGAAGAAATTAGCCTGATAAATTCTTCTCCATAATAATGCTTCAATCTCTATGCATTTACTTTAAACACTCCTCCATCCATGTCATCCATCACTAAAATTGCTCCGTGGTAAAAAACTTCTAGCAGAGTGAAAGGTTCATACAATTTTGATTTTAGCTTCCTTAAAAATAATTTCAATCTTGAGTTGAATAACAAAACTTTCTGCCCTTTAACAAAAACCTTTGGTTGGATTTTCTTATCATGCCAAATTTTAGTTTTTTCCTTATATAACTTGGCATTTTCATAAGAAAATTGACGCAATTCATCCAACTCATTCAGCTACAATTGTCTCAATTCTCCTCCAGCACCTGTGGTCAAATTTAATTCTTTTAGTGCCTAAAATGCCTTGTGCTCCATCTATTGGCAAATGACATGCCTTGCCATACACAATTCGATAGGGAGACATCCCTCAAGGAGTTTTGTAGGCTATTCTGTAGGCCCATAGGGAATCTTCTAATTTAAGTGCCCAATCTTTCTTATTGGGGTTGACCACTTTCTCTATAATTCTTTTAATTCCCTATTTGAAATTTCAGCTTTACCATTGGATTGTGGATGATAGGGAGTGGCTACCTTGTGCTTGACATCATACTTGAGCAGTAGTTTAGATAGCAACTTCTTCATGAAGTGACTTCCTTCATCATTAATGAGAACTCTGGAGTGCCAAACCTTGTAAAAATGTTCATATGCATAAACTTTAAGACAATTTTGGCATCATTATGGGAGCATGCTATAGCTTCTACCCATTTGGATGCATAGTCCCATGCTACCAAAGTATGCTGGTTCCCAAAGATAGGAGGAAATGGCCCTATGAATTCTATTCCCCTGACATCAAAGATCTCCACTTCCAGCGTCATCTGCAAAGGCATTTCATCTCTTTTTTTTTCCAATTTCCCCTATTTGCTGGCATTTGTAACAGGTTTTGCTCATGTAATGTGCATCCTTAAAGACAGTAGGCCAATAATATCCACATTGAAATACCTTGACTATTGTTCTCTGTCCTCCAAATTGGGCTTCATATGGGGACTTGTGGCAATGTTCTAAAATAGAGGGTATCTTTTGCTCAGCAACACATCTTCTGAAGATTCCCTCTTCACACTATTTATACAGGTAAGGTTCATCTCAATAGAAAAATTTAGCCTCTTATTTAAACTTCTTCATTGCCAAGGGGGTCAAATCTGGTGGTTGAATTCCACTTGTCAGATAGTTAACCAAATCTAAAAAATCATGGTGCTATGCTTAATAGAGTTGCTTGAATGGCAAATAATTTCTCATCAGGAAAGTTTTCCTTGATCTATAGCCTGTCTTGGGGCTTCTCTATCAAGTATAAATGGTTAGCTATTACATTATCAGTGCCCTTCTTGTCTTGTATTTTCACATCAAATTCCTGCAGCAATATTATCCACCTTATTAACCTGGGCTTGGCATCTATCTTAGTCTGCAAGTACTTGAGGGCAGCATCGTTAATGTGCACAACACCTTTAGTACCTATCAAATATGCCATTAATTTTTCAAATGTAAAGACCACAGCTAGCAATACTTTCTTTATTGCTGTATAATTCAACTGAGCTTCATTAAGGATGCAACTTTTATAATAAATAAGGTGAATACTCGTTTGTTTTTTCTGGCCAAGCATTGCTCCTACAGCTAAATCATTGGCATCACACATGAGCTCAAAAGGAAGATCCCAATTAGGGGCTTCCCTGATGGGTGCTGAAATGAATGCTCTCTGAAGAGTTATGAATGTTGTTTCATAGTCCTCCTGATAGTGAAATGGTCAATTTACTTCTAGCAAACTACATAGTGGCTTGAAAATTTTGGAAAAGTCTTTTATGAATCTTTTGTAAAAGTCAGCATGCCCCAAGAAACTCCTTATCCCTTTTACTAAGCTAGGGGGTTCCATTTTTTAAATTACCTCCACCTTAGCTCTATCCACCTCCAGTCCTCTCTTGGATACCTTATAGCCAAGCACAATACCCTCAGTCATCATGAAGATCCAGTTAAGTACCAAATTGGTTTCCTCACACCTTGCCAGTACCTTGCTCAAATTGTTCAAGGTGGTTTCCTCACACCTTGCCAGTACTAGTGCTATAGTTATCTGGTTGTACCTAGAGTATCCATCAAGAAAACAATAGAAGTCTTGGCCAGCCAATTTGTCCAAGATCTTATCAATGAAGGGTAATGGAAAATAATCCTTTTTGGTAGCTTTATTCAGCCGTCTATAGTCCATACAGACTCTCCAGCCTATAACAGTCCTAATGGGGATCAATTCATTTGCTTCATTGACTACTACAATGATTCCTCCCTTCTTCGGCATGCATTGAACTGGCTGACCCAATTACTATCAGCTATGGGGTAGATAATGCTACATCAATCCATTTTATAATCTCTTTTTTTACTACTTCTTTCGTTGTACGATTGAGTCTCCTTTGTTGCTCAACTGATTTAAAGTTTCCATCCTCCAAGTTGATTTTGTGTATAGAGTAGGATGAACATATCCCCTTTATGTCTGCTGTGGTCCAGCCAATGGCTCCCTTACGCTACTTCAACAAATTTAGTAAAGCTTCTTCATGCTCCTTTACCAATCCTGCAACAATAATTATGGAAAGAGTATTTCCCTCCCCCAAATAGGCATATTTGAGGCGATCAGGTAGAGGCTTTAGTTGCAACTCTGGAGCTTTTATTAGGGAAGGTTTGATAAGTTTAGACTACCTTTCAGATAACTCAAGTGGATCAAACCTCCTAGTGTTTTATTATTTCATGAACACTGTCATCTGCTGCAACATTACTGTCCCCTATATCTGTCTCACTTAATTCAGTTTCCCCAAAATTCTGATTATGCTGCACACGGTAGTTTTTCTCAAACATTATCTAGACTTAGTCATCAATGATTTGAATTTGATAACACTCCTCTAATTTTGAAGGACACCTCATAACATCAAAAACACTGAATGTCACCTGTTAATCATGAACCCTCATAGTGAGTTCTCCTTTTTGCACATCTATAAGAGTTCTTCTAGTTGCAAGGAATAGGCACCCAAGAATAATAGGCACCTCTTTGTCTACCTCATAATCTAGGATAATGAAATCTGTAGGGAAAATGAATTTATCCACCTGCACCAATATGTCTTCTATCTTTCCCTCTAGATGAGTGATTGATCTATCAGCCAACTGCAAGGACACTGTGGTTGGCCTTGCTTCTTCTATTCCCAACATCTTCTAGATGGATAGAGACATTAGGTTAATGTTTGCTCCAAGGTCACAAAGAGCTCTTCCCAGCTCCTTTCCTCATATTGAGATAGGAATAGTAAAGGTTCCCTTTCACCTTTGGAGGAATCTTATTCTTTAATGTTGCACTGCATTCTTCTGTTAGGGAAACCATCCCATATTCTCCCAGCCTCCTTTTCTTTGTAAGGATGTCCTTAAAGAACTTAAACTAGGAAGGCATTTGCTCCAAAGCTTCCACCAATGGGATTTTTATGTGCATTTGCTTTAGCACATCTAGGAATTTTCTGAACCGATGCTCTTGCTCTTGCTTTTTCAATCTCTGGGGAAATGGAGGTGGTGGTGGTTTAAAGCTAGGGAAATCCTTTACCTTGCTGCTGACCTCTTCCTCATTATTTCTGTTTTTAGTAAGGTCTTCACTTCTCACCTCCCTAGCCTTATCTTTTTCTCCAACAACAAGATTGTCTAATTGCTCATTGTCCACTTTTCCTTGTTCTTCATTTTCTTTTTCAACCTCAAGATCTCCCCTTGCAATAAAGGTCCACTAGCATAAGCACCCACCACTAATTTGGAAGCTTTAGTTAGTCCATGGTAAAATGCTTTCATTTGAAGAGAATGTGGTAAACCATGATGGGGGCATTTCCTGAGCATTCCCTTGAATCTTTCCCATGCCTCATGGAATGATTCATCACTCCCTTGCTTGAAAGTAATGATGTCCCCCTTCAATTTGGCATTCTTAGTAGAAGGAAAAAACTTCAGTAAGAATTGCATTGTCATTTCATTCCAAGTTCTTATAAATTATGGCAACAGAGTTCCCAACCATGGTAGAGCATCCCCAGAAAGTGAATAAGGGAAAAGAGTTAACCTTAATTCTTTTCCTGATACTCCAGGGATGACAAATGAGTCACACACTTCAAAGAAAGATTTGAGATGCTGGTGAGGATCTTCTACAGTTAACCCATGAAATTGCCACTTGGATTGGAGCATATAGAACATTACAGTCTTAAGCTAAAAATGTGGTGCTTGGATTCCAGGCCTCACTATCACTGGATTCATCTCGTCATATCTTGGGCTGCATAATCTCGTATGGCTTTCTACTTATCATCAGCAATTTGCACTATATTTTTAGGGTGAATAGCTTGATTAGCTATCAAATTTGGTTGCTGCCATGTAGTTTCTTATACAGCAGCTAACTTAGGTGGATGCTCAGCCATTTCCTCTGGTAATTCCTAATCCAATGTTTTTCTTCTTTTTCTTCTAATTCTTCTCAATGTCCTCCCAATCTCATAATCAAGTTCGAATTGAAACTAAACCAGGAAATTCGTTCATGCACAATTACAGCTCCTGCAAATACACACAACTTGGTTAGCTTCTTTAAGTTCACAATTCTACTAAACTCACTTTTAAAATTAATTTTGTTGCAATTATCCCAAGCAATGATGCCAAAAACTTGTTGGGACTCACAAAGTGCAACTGTACACTCTGAAGTTGTAGTAAACAAGGTCGATCCACAGGGATAAATTAACAAAATTAATCCTCGAAAGCTACGATTTAGAAGAATAATGCTAACCAAATTTTAGATTGTTCAAAGACCAAAAATAAGGTAAAGTAAACTAACAAACAAATTCTAGATGAAATTTAGTGGTAATTTCAATGAAATTTACTTAAAACAGGCACATGTTAGGGAATTCATTTGTTGTCTACTAAGGGATGTTGTAGCAATTCTATCACTGTCTCAATACCATAGAACACTTCTTATTCCTCTTTTGAAGTTATACTCCTAATTTCATTTCCATGTGTTGATTTCCTTTTAAGCTCCCATGTTCTTTTTGTGCATTAGATAGAGGTTATTCCTAACTCACTCACAAATCCATAGAACAAATTTATCTAATGAGAGTGTTAAGTGGTTCTATTAATACTTCCTTTTCCAAGTTCATATTAAAAAGCAAATTGTAAAGGTGGCCAATTCATACAACTTGATCATTAACAAAAAGTCAATAACACTCCTTAAAAGGATCAGTGCAGAGTTGTTCTAAAATCTCAAGTCAAATCAGAAAAGTCAATTCCTTAACTCTTTTCATGTGTTATTTAGTTCATACTTAAAAGTGAGGAAAATCAACTAACTAAAATTAGCATAAACATGCTTAGAGAAATTACAAGGTCCGAATACTTAAGGAATTACAAAAATGAATGAAGTTCAACTTTAACTAAAAATAAAAGGAAGAGAATGAAGAAAAAGATGTGGAGAGAGAAATGAGAAAGACCTTCTTTCCAAAGTGTCTTCCCCAAGTGATTCTTCTTCTTTCTTCTTCTCATCCTTTCCTTCTTCTGTAATATCTTCTTGAAAATCTCTCTAACTCCTTTGTCTCTGATCACAAAATCATTGCATTACCGCAAGTGTATGGGTCAAGTTGTAATATAAAAAGGAGTAAGAGACCGAGTATCATCCTCTGGAAATTGGATTTTCTAATTTCCTTAGTTATTAATTTATTCTTTGAATTTTATCTCGGGAATCCAAATTCATACAACGACTCTAACCTATAGAATTGCACTAAAACTAGATATGCTAATGGTGTAAAAATAATAGAATGAAGATTTTAGGGTGTTGGTATGGCGAACGAAACAATTAAACAAACTAATTCACTTATGGATATAATTGATTACCAAATTTTCTAAGACTAATGTTAATAACCCAGATTTTCCCCTCTCGAGGTCTACCGACTCTCACAATTAATTCCCTATTCAATGTCTTGCAATAAGAATTTAAAAGCGGT
>JAOANK020061635.1:0-19661 GCA_026257165.2 Telfairia occidentalis
AACGCCCCCACTCGCATGTCCCCACATGAACGATTCAGGATCACATCGTTTGTATCATATACAAAGCGGGCCGCGTTTCATAGTGTCCCCAGGAAAAGGTACCCAACCTAACCATATACTACAGACTGTCTATCCACTTGAACGCTCCCTTCTACTGGAATACCTTAAAAAATGTAAACATTTGTCTATGGCTTGACTGACTAACTTGTTGAGCGCTGCCATTCTTTCACTCAAACTCTGTAACTGCTTAAGAGTTTCCAGGGACTCCATCTCTAGCACAACTTGAATTTTATCTAGGTTAGTTTCAATACCTTGCTGGTTGACTATAAACCCGAGGAATTTGCTTGAGCTTACACCGAAAGCACACTTACCTAGATTCAACTTCATCTTATACTTCCTCAAAGTCTTAAAAGCTTCAGCCAGGTCCAACTCGTGTTGCCCACCTCGCTTTCTCTTCACCAACATATCATCGACATACACCTTCATATTGCTACTAATAAGATGAGAAAATATTTTGTCAACCATCTTTTGGTACATTGCACCTACATTTTTGAAACCAAACAGCATCACAACATAACAATATAAGCCTCAGCTCGTCACAAACAACATCTTCTCTCGGTTCAATATGTTCATTCTAATTTGATTATAATCAGAATACACATTCATGAAGCTTAACATCTCATGGCCCATCATCTCATCTACTAGTTGATCAATCCCTTTAGTAATGAAAAGTTGTCCTTTGGACAAGCTTTGTTTAAGTTGATAAAGTCTATATACATCCTTCATTTTTCATTAGCTTTTTTTACTAGCACAAGATTGGAGAGCCATTGGGGGTAATACATTTCTCGAATGAACTTTACCTTTAGCAAGTCATCTACTTGCTCTGCCACAATCTTGTTTCGCTCTTCGTTGAAGGCTCCCCGCTTCTGTCTGATTGGCTTGAAGTCTCTATCAACGTTGAGTCGGTGCACCATCACCTTTGGATCAATACTAGACATATTTTCGTGTGACCATGCAAACACATTCGCGTTGCTCTAGAGGAAACGAATGAGGTTATCTCTTTGTTTGGCCTCTAGTCTAGTTCCATTGATGACTCGTTGGGTTTCAGTTAGTAGTGGAATAGACTCTAGAGCATCAACTTGTTCACCCCTAATCTTCTACATTATCTCAGTCGATATCATCAACCATAGACTCACCCCTGAGGTCCACGACATCCATCCAACGAAAAGGTTGTCCTCTACCTATCCACCATGGTTGTTGACCATAGTTCCCTCCTCAGATTTGATTATCTGCATAAATTTTGATTCTTTTAGTGCAGTGGAATAACATTCTCGTGATACCTATTGCTCACCTCGGACAATCCCCACACCTCGTGGTGTTAGAAACTTCATGGCTTGATGATAGGTGTTAGGTACGACTCCCATGGGGTGTAATGTGGGCCTCCCGAGAATGGTATTATAGACTAATTGATAGTTTACCACGAGAAACTCAACCATTTTAGTTATACAACTTGCTCCATCGCCAAACATTACTGGGAGTTCAATCTTTCCTTCCGAGATAACTTGCTCTTTTCCAAAGCCAACTAAAGGTATTGGGCTGCTCCGCATACGTTCCCTCCCAACTTCATAGTATTATATGCTACCACAGAGAGAATATTGGCCAAGCTACCCACATTCACAAGAACACGTCTCACATTAATGTTTGCAATCGTTAGAGAAACTACCAATGCATTGTTATGAGGTTGGTGGGTAAATATCTCTCCAAAAGAGAGTTATAGCAGTCTTTTAAGCTAGATTTCATATCTTTATTGGAGTAAATTACCTTTGACTTATTGAATAATTGCTTGAATTATCTTCATTCGATTCGTGCCATGTGGGCCATTTGAACTAATAGAATTTCTAATCTTAACGAAAGGCCTTTACATAGAAAAGACGACCACCAATTGGAGAGAAGAATTCTTTTTGTAGAGCTTTTAGCTCAAGTTTAGTTTCAGACCTCTTCTTCCATAGAGTTTTTCTTGAGCAGTTGCTGCAGTGCTTTGAATTCCCATAGAGAAAAACTTGTAGAAGGAAGAAACTCCATTGAAGGCTAGGGCAGAAAAATCGATGCTTGCAATTATTTCCATAGAGCAACCGAATTCTACAGTTTCTTAGCGTTTTCTTTCATCATGAATGCATTTATTATTTTCGTTAAATTATTGATGTCTTTTGTACATTGTAGCATGAACTAATCACTTTGGGTGGGGATTGAGGGAGACATTATTGAATTGAACTAGGGTTGAAGTAAAGTTTTTGGGATTGAATTGTTTTAACAGTATTCCTTATTTATTATTGTTTATGTCTGTCTGGCAAACATGCATGAAAATCTTCTCTATTTTTCAAGAGAAAATAGGAGGCGTAGGTTGCTTTTAAAATACATTAGCCTCTAGATTATGTTAGCGGCTGGCTAAGTGGGGAGGTTAAGGGATAATCACTCACGTAATTTACAAAATCAACAGGTTTAACTCATATACACGGGCACAAAATATGCTATCCTTAGGCTTAGTTTTATCTAGTTTTGTTGTGTAATTTCAGATCTGTCACTAGTTTATCTGCTAATTTGTAGGTATCGAGTATTATTTGGTGAAACTATGAATTTGGGGTTGTTTAAATAGAAAAAAGAGCCTAAAAAGTGTAAATTTGGCCAAAACAAGTGTTGACCAGAGGTTGCAGTGTGTGTTGAGACGCCCAAGTGTTGAAGAGAAGATGTTGAAGTGCCGCCGCATGCACATGCTGGAATGGTAAGCGTTAATGCACGTCGCTTGCACACACTTGAAGAGAAAGGGCGTTGAGACGCCGCTCAATGCTTCACATGCCACATGCATGAGCGCGCGCCCAAACCTGTCGTACGAGTGATGATCAGGGCATTGAGACACCGCCCATGGATGTCTCAACCCCATAAGTTGTCGCATATGTGCTCGCATGCCCCAGTCCTTTGCCATCCACGAGGTAGCATTGAGACCTTACTCCTTAGCATCTCAACGCTGCCTTGTTTGTTCACCCTATGCGATGCGCTACCACACACCTATTGAGTCAAAGGAGGCCATTGTAGAGACATTGTCCCTAACGTCTCGACGCTGTGGGTAGAATGACTTTAAAAGCTCATTTTCTTGTATGATTTTGGAGGAGGCCATTTGGAGAGAAGAAGCTACAGTTTTGAGCTCGGTTTTTTAAAGGAAGAGGAACTTCCCATAGAGCCTTTGGAGCTATCCAAGCTCGGGATTGCGGGCTTCATGATGGGAACGAGTGTGACACGTGTTTTTGGGAGTTTTCTTTACCATTTGTAGATTTTGTTTAATTTTGAATCGTTTTTAGGGAGTTACTATTTTAGTGTTGATTTGAGTATCGGGACTCCGTTTTAGACTATTTTGTAATGGCTTTTGACGTTTTTTTATGCTTTGTTAGTGCTATGGACTTTTTTTATCTTGTTATTCATTTATGCATTTGTATGCTTAATTCCTTTAATCTCCTGATCAAAGATTAAATTGATTGATTGATTTAAGTTTTAGCTTGAGAGAGTAAAATTTAAATTAGATTATCGAATGCATGACTGTTGTAAGCCATCGTGTGAGAGTGATGGTTTACTAATAGAGGCATAAATTATTATGTCTACGGGGATTATTTGTTAACCGTGATGACAAGGGAGATTGCCCTGTGCTCAAGAGAGAAAGCAATCACAATAGTCCTTATAAGAGGTGATAATTAGTGGAAAGTTCGTAATGCCTTGCTAGTGTGTGGGTAATAGACCGAGAGGTTGTGTATGCATGTTAGTGAGAAGTTAGCTGAGCTCGAGAGAGTAAGTTGAACGCTAGATTAATCCCAGCTTATGATTGCAACATGGTAGTGTAGTTTGTTGTATTGATAAAGTATATTGACGAAGGCATGAAAATTCGGTTCTAAAGCACGCTCTCCTTATGTCATCTCCAATTAATTAGGAGTAAGAGTAGTGTAATTAGTTTTCTATCATGTTTGTTGGTTCCCTAGATAAAATAAGATGCGAGTAAATATGGTAATTACTCAAATTAGAAACGTAATCTTGAAGCTGACAGTCGATACTGAATTCCACTATACTAAAACTGACCCGTACACTGCAGTGTTGCAATGTTGCGATCAATAGGTTAATGAGAATTAACTTAAGATACTTCGAAGATATGGGAGGATTGCGAGACTATTGTTGTGTGATTCTATTATTCAATTTTTTTCTTCAAATTCTATTTCAGGGAAAATAACATTACACCTTAATCCAAACTCATTCATTCTCATCGTTACAACCACACAAAATTCACCAAACATTTATCCTTCTTACTCATTGAATTCACTAAGAGATTAAGTTAGAATAGCTCAAAATATACCACTAATGCTTGTGAAGATGATAAAAATACTTATCACTTGTCGTTGACTGTGTACAGTTGCATATTGTTTTGTGTGGTTATTATTGCAAAATTAAGCCCTACCATCACAAGCAACAAGTTTTTGGCGCTGTTGCTAGGGATTAGTTTGAATTTTGACTTATTCGCATTTGATTCTTTTGGTGAATTAGAACTTTATTTACACTGATTCAATTTTTTTTGTGATGGAAACAATTCGTGTATGAAAAATAATTTTGATTTGAAATTTGAGTTTGAACCAGAAATCGAAAGGACCATTTAAGAGAAGGAGAAAAGAGTTAAGAAATTGAGTGAATTCAATGGAGCAGTACCCTATGCGTCTTGGAGGACCTGTAGAGCAAGTCAATCAACAACTAAATAGATGAAAAGTTTCATTACCTAGAGCAGCGATGCAACAGCAAATTAGACTAGTGGACCAGGTTGAAAACCTTGTTCTTTTAGCTAATGATAGGGAGAGAGTCATCAAAGACTATGCAGTCCCTATGTTCAATGAATTAAATTCAGGGATAGTCAAGCCAAATATTCAGCCATCAAACTTTGAGATGAAGCTTGTTATGTTTCAGATGTTGCAAACAGTAGGTCAGTTTTATGGATTATCTGTAGAGGATACACATTTACACTTGAAAAATTTCTTGAGAGTAAGCCATTCATTTGTGATCCACGGAGTTTCGAAGGATGATCTACCATTATCTTTGTTCCCTTATTCTTTCAGGGATGGAGTAAAATCATGGTTGACTACGTTTGCTCTAGGATCCATTACCACCTGGAATAAATTAGCAGAGAGATTTCTGACTAAGTATTTCCTACCTATCGAGAATGCCATACTTAGAGCAGAAATTGTATCTTTCAAGTAGTACTTGGATGAACTTTGTAGTGATACTTGGGAAAGGTATAAAGAACTTCTTAGAAAGTGCCTTCACCATGGTTTGTCTTATTGTGTTCAACTTGAGACATTTTATAATGGGTTAAATTTAGCTACATAGAGCATGGTACATGCTTCAACAAATTGTGCTTTACTGTCGAGAACTTACAATGAAGCATATGAAACTTTGGAAATGATATCAACCAACAATGGTCAATGGTATGTGACAAGAACAAATCCTAGAAGAAGACCTCGAGAAGGGACGTAAGTAGATGTGCTAACATCCAATAGGGTAGACATTGCTTCATTGACAAACATGATCAAAATCCTACCCTTAGGGAATGTTACCCGTAGAATGCTACCGTGAATCAAGTCACCACAGAGTCGTATATTTTCTTGTGGAGAAGGGCATACTTATGAGTTTTACCCCAGCAATCCAGCATCGGTCTGTTACATAAGAAAAAATAATCCTCATTCTAACACCTACAATCTTGGGTGGAATAATCATCCAAATTTCTCTTAGAAGGAGAAATCATCTTGTCCCCCCAGCACAGCAAAAGGGAAATTATCCACCTAGATTTGGACAGTAGGATGAGCAATCTGTGCTGCAGCAGAATAAGCTGTTGCTCCAACAAAATTTTGGTAATTTGTTGAAGAACCTGATGAAGATGTACATGGCAAAGAACAATTCAATTATTCATAGCCAGCAAGCTTTGTTGAGGACAACTTCCTTCGAATACTAAAAATCCTAGGAGGGAAGATAAAGAGCAAGTACAAGCAGTATAACTAAAAAGTGGAAAGCCCTTAGCTGGAACAAGTTCTTTGCCCTAGCAAAAGAATGTGAATCGAAATTTTGCTGATCAACAAGAGAGTGTGAGCAATGAGGCGAGATTTGAAGAAACAATAGAAGGAAGAGATGAAGCATAGGAAGTTCCTAGAACAAAGCTTGTAGACCCTTAAAAACACACTTCTATTATTTCTTTCAAACCTCCACCACCTTCCTATCTGCAGTGGCTCAAGCAGAAAACTCAAGAGGTCTATTTTAAGAAATTTAGAGGTACTTAAAGAACTTCACATAAACATACCGTTGGTAGAAGGTTTGGAGCAGATGCCAAATTATGTAAAATTTCTTAACGACATTCTAACCAAGAAGAAAAGTTAGTAGAGTATGAAACAATATCATTGATGGAAGAGTGTAGCGCCATCCTAACAAAACATTCTACCTCCAAAGGTTAAGGATCCTGGATCATTCATCATTCTTCTTTTGATTCGAGCGAAGGAATTGGAAGAGCCTTATGCGATCTTGGAGCTAGTATCAATCTCATGCCATTATTCATCTATAAGAAATTAGGAGTGGGAGAAGTGAGACCTACAACTGTCACACGTCAATTGGCTAACAGGTCAATTACATATCCTTAAGGTAAAATTGAAGATATTTTGGTGCAGGTAGACAAGTTCATATTCCTAGCAGATTTCATCATTCTGGACTATGAAGCTGATAAAGACGTGCCTATAATCTTGGGAAGACCCTTCGTAGCCATAGGAAGAACTTTGATCGATGTTCAAAAAGGAGAATTGACAATGAGGGTACATGACCAAGTGGTGAAGTTCAGTGTGTTTAATGCCATGAGATATCGAGCAAAAGTTGAAGAACATTCAGCAATTCAATTTCTAGAAGAATTTGTAGAAGTTGCATTCGAGACAGATTGCAAGAGCAACACATTTAATATTTTGGAGATGGTATGCATGTGCAATCAATTGTTCTGAGGCAGCAAATTTAGAGGTATATGAGATTTCATAAAATAAGAAAACATATGAAACTTTAGATTTGAATGACAGGATATCTCCACCTATGAAGCCATCTATTAAGGAGCCACTATAGCTAGAGTTGAAACCATTACCCACACATTTGAAGTATGTTTATCTTGGTGAGAAAGAAACACTGTCAATTATTGTTGCAGTAGATTTAATGCCAAAAGATGAAAATCGATTAGTTCCATTGTTGAAGCAATACAAAAAAGTTTGGTTGGACTTTAGCAGACAGTCAAGGTATCAACCCATTATTTTGCATGCATAAGATCAATTTAGAAGAGGAAATCTGAAGTCTGTTGAGCAGCAGAGAAGGCTGAATCCGACTATGGAAGAAGTTGTGAAGAAAGCAGTCATCAAGTGATTAGACACTGAAATTATTTATCCTATTGCAGACAACAATTGTGTTAGTCCTTTTTAGTGCGTGCCTAAGAAAGGAGGAATGATCATGATAATAAATGAAGCCGACGAACTTATTCCTACTAGAACAGTGATAGGTTGGAGGGTATGTATGGATTATAGGAAGCTAAACATAGCTACACGTAAGGGTGACTAGATGTTGGACAGGCTCACAGGTCAGACGTATTATTGCTTTTTAGATGGTTATTCTGATTATAACCAAATTAGTATAGCCCCCAGTGATCAAGAGAAAACCACCTTCACTTGTCCCTACAATACATTTGCATTTAGAAAGATGCCTTTTATTCTCTACAATGCCCTAACAACCGTTTAGAGGTGTGTGATCGCTATTTTCTCTGATATGTTTGAATCAATTATGGAAGTGTTCATGGATGATTTCTCAGTCTTTGAGAATTCATTCACCACCTGCTTAGATAATCTTGATAAGGTTCTGAAGAGATGTGAAGAAGCAAATTTGGTTTTAAATTTTAAAAAATGTCACTTCATGGTGAAGGAGGGCATTATTCTAGGGCATATAATTTCTAAAAAAGAATAGAAGTGGATAGAGCCAAGATTGAAATCATTGAGAAAATGGAGCCACTAATTTATGTAAAGAGAATTATAAATTTCTTTGCCCATGTAGGTTTTTACCGAAGGTTCATCAAGGATTTTTCTAAAATCTCTAAACCTCTTTGTATGTTATTAAAAGCTAATAGATCTTCTGAGTTTAATGCAGATTGTTTAAAAGGTTTCCAGGTTTTGAAGAAGGCGTTGATCACTACACCAATCATCTCATCATCGAATTGGAGTTTACCCTTCAAGTTGATGTGTGATGAGAGCGATTATGCTGTTGGAGCAATGCTGGGATAGAAGCATAACTAGATACTTCATCTGATTTAATATGCCAACAAAACCTTAAATGAAGCATAATTGAATTACACAACTATAGAGAAAGAGCTTTTAGTAGTAGTTTTTACCTTTGAAAAATTTAGACCATATTCGGTAGGTTTTTAAGTTATTGTTTTTACAGATCATGGAGCAATTCGCTACCTATTGGAGAAGAATGATACAAAGCCAAGACTTATTCGATGGGTACTTTTACTGCAAGAGCTTCACTTGAAAATTAAAGATAAGAAAGCAAAACGATGTTGCAGATCATCTGTCAAGTGTTGAGCGAGCAAAAGAAATGTTACAGCAACGAGAGATCTGTGACTATTTTCCAAATGAACAATAATTTATAGTAGCTCAAATTACAGATGTAGAAATATCTTGGTTTGTATATATTGCAAACAATCTAGTTGTTTGGTTATTGCCCCCAAAATTGACGAAGCAACAACTAAAGAGGTTTCTTCATGATGTGCGCTTCTATTTCTAGGATGATACATTTGCCTACAGACAGTGTGCTGATGGGACAATGAGAAGATGTGTTTCCCAATAAGATGTTACAACTATGCTGGAGCATTGTCATACAACACCCTATGGAGGATGCTTTATGTGGGATTTATGCCCTAGAGCCTTGTTTCTTATATATAATATTATTTATAAAATTTATTTTTATATGTAATATTTAATTATCTATTTTAGAAAAATCCTAAGAAACTAATGTAATCTTGAACAGTATGTAGTTGACATACAAGAGGATCATGTTCAAGAATTAATTAATAAATAATTATTTGTATGAGATTCAGATAATTATATATATTTTAATATATAATGTATTAAAATATGAGATTTGATTTATTAAATACATCAAATAATTATTTAAATGAGATTCAAATATTTAAATATAAAATTTGAATTAGGTTGAGATTCTATTCCAAGTCTCCATATGTAGAACCAATGGGTAAAGCCTGAAACAATTAAACCTTGAGAAATATGAGAGTTTTCTCTTAAAATTTTTTTTCAAATTCTTTGAAGGAAGTTTCCACCAACCTTAATTCTTGTTCGAGTCATACCATGAAAGATCTATTGGAGATCCACATAGACGTTAGACTTAAGAAAGAAGAAAAAAATCGTGATAAAAAAAGGTTTTGAAAAAGTTTTTGGGACTACAAAAGGTAATTTTTCTTTCCATTCAATTCTAAATATTTTAATTCAATGTTGATTCTTGATTCTAAATTGTTTAGAATCAAAATTATGCTGCGTGATGAATCGTTCATCCCTTCACTTGGTAGCAGAGCAGGCTTGGAATTTTAATCTTAAATTAAAATATTGCCAAGTATGAATTTTTAAGAAAATTATTTTCTTGGTATCCTTGTATGTGATGCATGTTTAGTTGCAATTTGACTAATTTGACATTTTATGGCATTAGTTTTTTTCTATTGATTAGATCAATTGTGAAATCCATAAAGTTTAGTGTTGTATTTTTAAAAAAAACAATATGCCAGTCAAATTTATTTTAATTATTTAATTTTATATGTTTGATATAGTTTTAAATAATTGTATGCATGTGATGTGTACGTATATTTTGCATGTTGATGCATCTCTATTTATATTGCATAAGAGTATGTCATAATTCCTACCTTAGGTTGATCATATCATGCCTAATCATGATTTTTTTTTTAATATAATTGTTATATTTAGAGTAATAAGATTTTTTTTTTTAAAAAAAAGAGTTTAAATTTTGAATAAAGGCAAAAATTATCTTTACTAAGTTTAAATACCAATAAATTGTTTAATGGGAGATTTTCTAATAGAATTAGAAATATCAAATATGAATAATTTATTCTAAATTTGAAAAGGTTTAAAAGTTTAAGAGAAATATATATATCTACAGTTTTCTAATGGGATTAGAAAATGTTTAAACTTTGAATAGAGTTATATGCTATCTATTACTCTCTAATATAATCAGAAAATCTAATAGAGATAATATTATTCAAAATTTAAAGAGATTAAAATTAAAATAGAATTAGATTCTATTTATTATTTTCTAATGAGATTAGAAAACTCTAAATTTTGAATAGAATTATCTCTGTATTTTCGAATAGGATTAGAAAATCATATGTGGATTTATTCAAATTTTAAAAGGTTTTAAATTTTCAATATTTTTTTAATGAGAATAAAAAAATATTTTTTGTAAGGTATTTGTTTTCTTTTAAAGTTTAAAGCGTTTAAATTTTTAGTAGAAATTGAGACTTTTCATAATTAAATTAGTTTTTAATAGGATTAAAAACGTGGCTTAATAATTCACTTAGGTTGATTAATCAAATAATTAATGGTTAACTAAAGATTAATGAATTTAAAATAAAAATTGACTATAAGTAAACTTTGTATAAGAAAAGTTTGGACAAGGCTTAGGTATTTAAGCTAACCGTAAGGGAACACCTCTACCTGGGAACTAACTTGGGAGTTGAATTAGTCAAATTTTATTTAACTTCATTAAGCAGGCTCATGATGGGATTAAGTTTTAAAGTATAGTTTGAAACTTGGTAATTCACATTAAAATCAATTTAACTAACATAAGAAATTATGAAAGAGTAGATTGAGTACTTAGATAATTGAGATTAGCCTAATTTTTCTAAGTGCTAGGAAACTCTATTTTTTAAAAACTAGTAAGTGGGAGAAGGATGTGTGAAAATATATCCCACAGTCTCCATCATTGGTTCACAACGTGAGATTCATGTAGGGCTTCGCGATGGCTTTTGGACCATCCCCTTACGAAAGGTGTTTACATGGATCAATATCAGGTTGAATCTCTTGAGAATGATAGGATAGTAGTTTTGTTCCAATACTTGACCTACCCTATGACAACACTTATTGGGATTAAACTATAGGATCTAAAACGATGGGTTACACTCACAAAGGATTCATTTAGGTTGTTAATGATCATCATTGGCCAAATTAATGGTAACTAAATATTATAGGTATAACAGTTATTCTGGTATAATACTTGGTTGAGAATGTCTCAATTTGGTGAAGGGACACTTGACCTACCCTACGGCGGCACATATTCTGACACACTGAAGTATCATAGCATTTAAAAGAATTTATAGTGTTTATTTATCAAATTGTTTGATTTAAATGCTAAAATTGTATGGATAATGATTGCATGTGTTATTCTTTATAGATTACAATACTATGTCTAATTCTCTTATTTTAATTTAATTGCTAATATATCAAATTGAAAAAATTTTCACTTGGAAAAGTAGTTTTAACACTATAATGGTAGTGTAACATATTATTTTTGTCTTAATTGGAAAATGTTCTCAAAACTTGTTGCCCATGTCAATCAAATTGTTCATGAGGTACAATGATTGATGAATCTAAACTAGCAAGATGACTGACATGTATCTTTTGGTTAACATGTCAGATGTCAACTAAGTAGATAAAGAAAAATGACCACAACATACTTGATGTTGAAGTCATTTAAAAGCCAAATTGAGATAATTATCTAAATGATCTCGGGATTACGTAATACAAAAATCTAAGAAAAGAAACTATTATGACTGAAGCTATAAAAGAAAATGCTTTCTAGAGTAGCCAAAGCAGTCATATAATGATAGAAACTTTTGAAGTATCTCTATAAGAAAAAAATACAAATGATAGTAAATTTGGTTTACTATATTTTTTGTGGAGAATAACAATCTCATTTTGATGGTTGATTTAGAATCTACTATCTACATTTGTTGTTCATCACAATTATGTAGTTTTTGAAAAATGTATAATAATGTAGAATAATCTTTACAAGTTAGCACTAGTTCTATCTTAGTTGATGTAGTGGAAAACATCAAAATGTCATTAAATAATACTACTTACTTGATATTTACTTTTATTACTATTTTTGAAAGAAATTTGATTTCTATAACTTTATTATTAAAAAGTTCATATTGTATGAATTTAGAAAGTAATAGAGTTTGTATTTTCAAATTACTTTGGAAACATGTTCAATTGATTACAAGAAAAAATTTTATGAGTTAAAATTGTTAACATATACAATACTACACAATACTGAAGTATTTTTGGACTATAAGAGTCCAAAATATAAAGACAAAAAGGTTTCTCCTAAAATTGATACTTATCTTTGGTTCACACTAGTAAAGAGTAGCTCTCTAAACAAGTTAGAGTTGGACACTTTACATGTCTGTGAATCTTGCCTTCCATGCAAGATAATCAAAAGGTTTTTTGTTGAAAAAAGGCTACATGGCCAAAGAACACTTTGAGCTTACACATTAAGTCCCAAAGGGTTTGGTAATATAAAAGCAAGCAAAAGTTAATAATAATTCATCTCCTTTGTAGATGATTATTTAAAATATAAGTATATTTAAATTCAACATTATTTTAAAACACTTGAAAAGTTCAAGAATTATGATACCGAAGTTAAAAATCATGTAAGTAGCTCTATCAAAGCACTATGATCAGATCGTGGTAGAAAGTACATAAATGAAACGTACTGAGATTAATTAATAGAAAGTGGGATAATATTTCAGCTCTTAACACCCATTACAATTGTGTAAAGGGTGTTGTCAGAAGAGAACCAAGACCTTATTAGACATGGTCAAATTAATAATTAGTTACACACCATTACTATACTTCGGTTAGGATATGCAATAGAGGTTTCATAGTGAACAAGGTTCCTTCCAAAAGTGTCTAAAAACCACAGACCTTAAAAAGGTAAGATAGTGTTGATAATTGGTTCCAAGTGAAGCCACTAAATATTTAATAACAGTTGTTAGTAGTTCAATTACATTTGAGAGTCAAATGAATCCTAATCATAAGCCTCATCATAGTAGGAGAGTTGTTAGACAATTCAATCACAACAAGGGCTTAGTTGAAGTCCAAGTTGCCATACTAGATGATAAAATTGAGGGTCTATTATTCTTAATGTGACAGTACGAGGTATTGAGAAGGATTAAAAGATTAAAGTCATAAATCTTGAAATAGAGCTCATATATTCTATCTCTATCTAGACTTTGTAGATCTTCTTAATGGGTTTAAACCCATAGGTAACAAACGAATCTACAAAAATAAAAATAAGAGGATGTGTAGATTGAAGGTATAGACCTTCAAAGTAAGATTAATAACAAAGGGTCAAACTCAATAAGAGAAAATTAACTATGAGTAAATTTCTCATTTGTTGCCATACTAAAGTCTATAAGCATTCTATAATCTATTGATTGTTGCATATGCGATATGACAAATAGATGTTAAAACTTTTTTTTCTGAAAGAAAATCTTAAAGAATGCATCTACACAAATAAACTAGAGGGGTTCGCATTTAATATCAGGAGCAAAAGCATTTCAAATTGTAAATAGTCATTTATGAAATGAATTTGATCTTAAGATCTTGAAATATTAGGTTTGATAATAGAGGCATAAAAAACTTATGACATTGAGTAAAGGTTAATGAAACTTATATAGACAAGAAAATCATTAATTGTTAAGTGGTTGTTTCTCATTTTTATGTTAATGGCATCTTACTCATTGGGAATGATGTAAGGTTGCTATGTAACATAAAAAGTTGATTACCTAACTAATCCCAATTGAATGGTTTTCAATAATTCCATTTGTCATAATGATCCAAATAAGGATTGCATGAACGAAATGTTAACTTTGTCTCAAACATCTTACATTGGTTAGATTGTTGTAACGACCTGACTTCTAACATGAATTACCTAGGATCGCTACCAGCATGCATGCTCGTGAAAAAAAGATTTACAAGTTCTATCAATATTGAGATTATTTATTCTTGTATGTAAGAAATATGTAAATTTCAAATAATTCAAAATACATCGAGATCCCAATTTCCAAAGAAAAACAACAAACTAAATGCAAGTGCAATTAAGCTAGTTCTAACCAAATCTAACCACTTAGTAGGAAACTATTTTAAATAAATTCGAAGAGAAACCAGGAAAATCATGCGGAAGACTAGACTTCTGACCGTGACCCTAGCAATCTCCTCCTCGTCATCTACCACGACAACCCTTTTTGTTACCTAAAGAAAAACAAAAAAAGAATAGGTTGAGTATAAAAATACCAAGTAAATGACCCTGACTCCCAGGGTCAGATATGCATCATGCATAAACATGCAACTAGTGTAAGTCTTATCGACCTACACAAAGAAAAGTAATCTCATGAGGGACCTCGATATAATAACCACACAGAGAAACAAGATCTCATGGAGAATCCCTAATATAATAATATGCAGAGACCCACAATCTCATGGAGAATCCCCAATATAATATTCATGCAGAGAAAAGACCTTCTCATGGAGGACTTCAATATTATAATCCTGCAGAAAAAACATTCTTATGGAGGACCTCAATATTATATTCATGTAGAAAGTTACCAAACATCACACATGCTCAACACAATATCATCTCACACTTAAATATCACCTTCCATACACATAAGTATGACAACCACATCATATATAACATCACATCATATCACACTTAGTTGACATCAAGCATAAGCATAAGTATGACAACCACAACATATACCACTACACATCCAACAGTCGTTTGAGCAAGTCTAAAGGCTTGTCCAAGGGTGGGATCACCTACTTTTATTTGTTGGAAAACAACAAAGTACTCCTAAGTGACCGGTAATCAACTTCTTTAGCATTCTAAGTCAAAATTACCCATAACTCCAATCAATTCTCGAATTACTAATTAACCTCAAAACTAAAGAGAAGCTAGGGTTTCGAGGGTTAACCGCTAAATGGAATGTTTTGTACAACCTCGGACAACTTGTGGTCCACGTGCCTCTACCTCATGCCACCACGCGCTGCGACAAATGGGTGAACAGGGACCTGATTCGGACTCTAATCAACTCCAGGAACCCAACGATTTTGGAATCACCTCAATTGGAGCACCCACACGTCACCAAGTGCGAGAGGAAGATCGATGCATATGGCACACCCGCCGTTGCTACAAATCGCTTCCACCGCCAGTGGCGCCTTATCGTTGATCCGATCGTGGTTCTACTTCCTCTAACATGAAGATCTCGACCTCATGCTTCTTTTCAACCTTTTGTTTCACCAAAAATGCATCCACTAGTTGCAAAAAAGAAAAAAAAAACTTGATCAAGAAGGGCTAAACCAGAGAAAATACAACACCAGATACCTCACTGTCTTACCTGTTCTATGAGGACTACAAGAAGGTGGTAAAGGAGTCGTTTGTCAAATATCCTCTTAAACGGAGAGAAGAAGAGGGAAAAGAAAACAAGGGAAAATTGTGAGGAGCGAAAAAAAGATCCTTGGTCCTCATTGCCGCCGCCCCGATCAGCTGTTGTCGGTGGTTGTCCCCGTCAGCTATGGTTGGTGATGTAGGGGAGAAGTCAGGTGTAAAGGAGGAAAATTTCAAGGAAGAGGAGGGAAAATTGCATGAGTTTGAGAGGAAGAATTAGAAAAGGGAATTTTTTTGTGAAAAAAATAATTAAGGAGGCATTGGTGGCTAGGGTCCCTAACATCATACTTATAGGGGTTCTCCCCAAAACCTAAATTCCAACCCTAGTTAGCTTAATTACGAGATTGTCATCCTTCATTTTATTTCCCTTTTCCTAAAAGAAAATAAAATCTCATTATTCCCTTCTCCAATATTAATCAATATAACTCGAGATTAATCAATATTAATCAACAAAACCAACTAAAACTAATACTAAAAAAAGGAGACGTCACAACTTACCCATCTTAAGAACTTTCGTCCTCGAAAGTTGCTACTCCTGAAATAGTTTGGCGTACTTGGTCTTCATTTCCTCGTCTAGCTTTCAAGTCGCTTCCCCTGACTAGTGCTTTCACCAAAGAACTTTTACCAAGGCTATCTCCCAGTTGCGAAGTCCTTCACCTCTCTAGCAACAATTTGAACGGGCTTCTCCTCATAGCTCAAATTCTCGTTACCATGTAGAGGCTCATAATCTATCACATAGGATGGATCTGCTATGTGCTTTCGCAGTAAAGAGACGTCGAACACATTGTGAAGTGCTAAGGGAGAAGGAGTAGAGCCAACCGATAGGCCACTGGGCCAATTCGTTACAATATCTCAAACGGCCTAATAAACTGTGGGCAGAACTTCCCTTTCTGGCCAAATCTCAATCCCCCTTCTTAGGAGCCACTCGTAAAAACACATGTTCACCTATAGTAAATTCCAACTCCCTCTATCTCGTATATGCATAACACTTTTTCCTACTTTGAGCTGTTAGCATTCTTGCCCTGATATCCTTTACAACCTCGTTTGAAACTTGTACAAACTCAGGTCCCAATAACTTACGTTTGTTGACCTCTTCCCAACATACTCGGGACCTAAACCTCTTTCTGTAAAGGACTTCAAATGGAAACATGCTGGTGGTCGCCCGATAACTGTTATTATAGCGAACTCCATTAGATGAAGGTGGGAATCCCAACTCCTGACAGTGAATAAGACACAAGTCCTTAACATATCCTCTAGAGTCTAATTCAGGCGCTCAGTCTTGCCATCCGTCTGTGGATGGAAAGCAGTATTAAAATTCAACAGTGTCTCCATCGCCTTCTGCAAGCTCTGCCAGAAGGTGGATATAAAACGAGGATCCCTATTCTAGACAATAGAGACTGGTACCCCGTGTAGCTTGACAATTCGTCCATATACAATTGCGCTCACCGCTCCACAATGTATGTAGAGTTTCCTGGCATGAAATGTGCTACCTTGGTAATCCTATCAATAACAACATGAATCATTGCGTATCCCTTGGCTATTATAGGCAAACCAATGATAAAATCCATGGAGACAAACTCTCATTTCCACTGTGGTACAGTTAGGGGTTGCAGTAACCTATCGGCCTCTGCCTTGGTGCCTTCTCTTGTTGGTCAATCAAACACTTACTCACAAATTCTGCCACATCCATCTTCATGTTAGGCCACCAATAAATTTGCTGCAAGTCCCGATACATCTTTATACTACCAGGATGTATCGCAAATGGTGAGTTGTAGGCCTTGATCAACAACTCGCTCTTAAGTTCTTCACTCTCAGGTACGTAGAGGCATCCTTGAAACAGTAGTCCAAATTATCATGATAACGAGAAACCCTCCTTTTGTTCTACCTTCCATAGTTCGAACCTTTCCATTATGTTAATTTCTTTCTGTTGGGCATGAGTCTCTGCGTAAACTCGAGGTAACTGACATTTGTGACAGGTTGGCAACAACCTCGTTCACCATCACGGTCACCTCCATTTTTTCTAGTCTGGATGAATTTAGGTCTATGAAGTAACCAAGACTGCCGTATGTGCCACTTACCTACTGAGAGTGTCGGCTACTACATTAGGCTTACCCAAATGGTACAAAATCTCACAATCATAGTCCTTTACTAGCTCAAGTCACCTCCGCTGTCTCATGTTCAGCTCCTTTTAAGTAAAGAAATACTTCAAACTTTGGTGGTCCGTAAAAATCTACATATTTTCTATGTACAAATAATGTTTCCATATTTTTAAAGCAAACACTTCTGCTGCTAGTTCCAGGTCGTGTGTCAAATAATTGTGCTAGTAATCCTTCAGTTAGCGAGATGCATATGCTATAACCTTGTTGTGCTGCATCAACACACACCCCAACCCCTTCTTGGAGGCATCATTATACACTACAAAATCTTTTATCCCTTACGGCACTGTGAGTACTAGCGTCGTGGCCAACCTCTACTTGAGCTCTTAGAAACTCGCTTCACACTCATCAGTCCACACAAACAAATTACCCTTTCGAGTCAAGTGAGTCAATGGTAAAGCTATGCTAGAGAAGTCTTGGACAAATTACCAGTAGTAACCAACCAAGCCCAAGAAACTTCGTACCTTGCTAACATTTGACAGACGCAACCTGCTAGTCACTGCATCCACCTTTGCCGGATCCAGTGAGACACCGTTTCTAGACACTGTGTCCCAAAAACGACACCCTCTAAAACCACAACCCACACTTGATGAATTTAGCATACAATTTATTAGTTCTCAAATTCGTTAGAACCTTCATGAGATGCTTCTCATGCTCCTCTTCCATCTTCGAATACACCAAGATGTCGTCGATAAATACTATCACAAAGGTGTCAAGAAACTCCTTGAATTCTCTGTTCATTAGTTTCATGAACACCACTGAGGCATTTGTTAGTCCAAACGACATAATTATGAACTCGTAGCACCCATACTTGAACTTGAAAGTCATCTTTGGGATGTCTTCATCCCTGATCCTCAACTGGTGATATCCCGACAGCAGTTTGATTTTGGAGAAGAGGGCAGCCCCCTGTAATTGTTCAAAAAGGTCATCAATACGTGGTAATGGATACTTATTCCTGTCTGTCACCTTATTCAACTTTCGATAATTCATACACAGCTGCATGGATCCATCCTTCTTTTTGACGAACAACACTGGTGTTCCCCAAGGCCAAACACTAGGGTGTATGAACCCTTTCTCCAACAGTTCTTGAATTTCAGCGTTTAACTCCTTAAGCTCAGATGGGGCCATCTCGTAAGGAGCTTTGGAGATGGATGTCATTTCTGGTTCATGTTTGATACAAAAATCTACTTCCCTGGTTGGTGGCAATCCTAGAAGGTCTTTTGGAAAGACATCCACAAACTGTTGCTTGTCAACCATGCTAGCAAGCAGTCTAAAGGCCCCTTGCTTGATTAGTCTCCCTACCTTCAGTGCGAAGATGATCCTTGGTACAACTCCGGCCTGCGACCCTTTAAATTTGAAGCTCGATCCTAGAGGTAGATTGAAGACCACCTCCTTACGAAAACAATCAATGATAGCATGGTTTGCAGCCAACCACTTCATGCCCAAGATAACATCAAAATCCGACATATCTAACATTATCAAGTTTACATCTAAAAGATGACCAGACATCAACACCTTACAATTTTTAACACGCTCGCTACCTATCAACACTACCCTTGCTGGGGTGAGAGTGGTCAAATTTACTGACTCAATAAGCTTATCATTTTGGGGATTTGCCCGAGTAAGTAGTTGGGAACACAGATATACGAGATGGAATTCACTTCTTCCCGTCTCGAGGGTAAGTAGATGAATTGTTCCCTTAAGGGATGATTCCGGGGCTTGAACAATGAGGTGCCTCACCCTCTCACTAACTAGAGAGGGGTCTAGTTGCAGTTGGACTGTAACTAATTGTTCATTAGAGGGATCGATGGTACTTAAGGAGTTAGATATAACTACAGGGGTAAAACGTTAATTTTGACCCAATTGTAGTTATGAACAATTCGT
>JAOANK020061840.1:0-19649 GCA_026257165.2 Telfairia occidentalis
CCCATTTAGGAAATTTTTTTTATAATATTTAATTAACCTTATTCACCCCCCTCTAGGGTTGCCATACCGATCCAACATATTCAGTATCAGAACAATTTCTCCAATAAGATTCTCTCCACTATGACTCAACAAATGGATAAAATCGAGAACAATACTCAAGAAGTTCCAATAGGAGAATCTTATCCAAAGGAACTACCGCCAATCAACCGAACTACTCCCCTGTTTGTTCCTCATGAAATAACAGGAGTAGAGATCAAACTTGGATCTGTCCAAGACGATATTCTCTAGAAGATAACATCCAGAATGGAGAAGTTACAACTTCAAAGGCAGCAAGGAGCTTCGTCCACTCCAATCAATGTTCTCAAAATTTCCCCACAAAGCATTCAAGATGATTCAAAAATTGATACACCTCTGGCTATTAATCCAGTAGTCCAGCGTGCTTCTAGAGGAAAAACAAAGAATTATTATCCAATGCCATCTTTGGTCGATGTTCAGTACCAAGAAAATGACACTGTTGTCTATGGATCGTATGATGGACAATCTATTCAACAATGGAATATTGATGGATTATCCGACCGTCAAGTTCTAAATGTCATCCAAGAGATGCTCATGGCAATAACAGCTTATCGATCAAAAGGTAATTCTGATCAAGCCATTGCAAACCTTATTGTTTCCGGATTCAGTGGCAACATCAAATGCTGGTGGGATCATGATCTTACACTAGAACAGTGTATGCAAGTTATGCATTCCATCAAAATAGAAAATAACGAACCCGATGCTGGCAATACCTTAATTTTCCTGATCACAAAAACGTTCGCTGGAGATCCAGTAACATTTTAGGAAAGGTCAGCACAGATACTCAATAATCTTAAAATAAATACCCTTGAAGATTTTCGATGGTATAAAGATCAATTCCTGGCCAAACTCTACGTTAGAACAGATTGTGAAGAAAATAGATGGAATGAGCAATTTATTGATGGACTTCCGAAGTTGTTTAGCGCCAGACTTCGCCGCAAATTAAATTAGATGTTCAATAATAGAATTCCTTGGGAATCTATTACCTTTGGAGATTTATCAAATCTGATAGTCAATGAAGGAATCAAAATTTGCACTGATCAAAAACTCCAAAGAAAAGAAAGTGCAAGCTTCAATGCTCAAGGCCGTGAAATAGGAAGGTTCTGTGAGCAGTATGGTTGTGGAAAACCTCAACCACCTCAGTTCAAAAGAGAAAGAAGGTCAAGCATTATGCGAAACCTCATTACTCTCAATATACTCAAAAGTATGGAAGATATTTTAAGCCATACAAAAGCTCTTCTTATCAAAAGAATTATCTCGGAAGATCAAACAAATATTCAATGCAGCCTTCTACTTGTTCTAGAGAAAAGAAAGCAGTCTGTTACAAATGTCGAAAGACTGGACATTATGCTAACAGATGTCCTCTTCTCAAAAGAATTCAAGAACTCAATATAGAGGATGAATTGAAAACTTCTATATTAGCCGCATTTGAATTTGATCAAGAATTCTCATTAGGAGAAGATGATGAAATTCTCCAAGTTCATGATAAAACAGATTCAGATTCATCTTCTTAATCTTCTGATAATGAAGAGTGCCCCAAGGATTGTGACTGTGCAAAATGTCTGCGTTCGATCAATGTCCTCACTAAAGATCAAGAGTTAATACTCGATATGATCGATAGAACAGAGGATCTAAATGCCAAAGAAGCATTACTTCAAAACTTCAAGGATATTGTTCTTAGAGAAAAGGAGAAAGAAAGAGAACAGATCCAACATGCCCGGCATCTTCAACCTTTAATATCAAAACCATTTATGACCGTTTTGATGAAGAAAGAGGTCTGAATGTGACTACTCAAGATCTTCAAAAGGAATTAAAGGATGTCAAAAGACGCATGACAACTATGCGAGACATGCAGGCAAATATGATCAGTTTACTCACTGATCTCATCAAAGCTACTACAAGACAAGATCAATCTGCTTCTCCTTCAATTGCCGCTGGTGAAAATCAAAGCGATGAAGAAGCAACATTTCTCAATACTATTGATCGAATAAAGTTCCAGAAATGGTATTCACTGGTAACTTTAAAAATAAATGGTTATCAAATGACACTCATAGCATTAATTGACTCTGGTGCAGATAAAAATTGCATTCAAGGAGGATTGATTCCAACAATCTTTTTTTAGAAGACTCAAGCGAAGTTGTTCGGTGCAAATGGACTACGACTAACCATTCAATTCAAACTTCCTAAAGTACATATCTGCAAGGAAGGAATTTGCTTTCTCAATTCTTTCTTGCTGGTCAGAGACCTTGGACAATAACTGATTTTAGGTACTCCATTCCTCACTCAACTTTATCCATTTTCAGTAACAAAAAGGGTTTAGTGACAAAAAGAGGAAAGAGGAAAATTATCTTTGAATTTCTCAATACAATCGATAGCAAAGACATTAATACGCTAAAGGATGTTTCTATCAAAGAGACATTAAATCTTATTCAAAAGAAAGAAAAGCAAATACAATTCTTCAAGATGAGATCAAGTCCAAAAACATTGAGGCTAGAATACTAAGCCTAAAGTTCTAAGCTCAATTGAACAGTTTCAAGACAGATTTGAAAAAAAAAATATGTTCATCAAGCCCAAATGCCTTCTGGAGCAGGAAGCAGCATGTTGTCAAGCTTCCATATGTCAAAGGCTTCGATGAGGCAAAAAATCCAACAGAAGCCCGACCCATTCAAATGAATGCAGAGTTGCTCAAATTTAGTAAAACAGAAATAGATGGGTTACTCAAAAAAGACCTCATTCAACAGTCCAAAAGCCCATGGTCATGTACAGCTTTTTACATCAATAATCAAGCCGAGAAGGAACGAGGAGTTCCAAGACTTGTTATAAATTACAAGCCTTTTAACAAGGTATTGGAATGGATCATATATCCAATACCCAATAAGGCAGATCGTCTCAAAAGGCTATCTTCGGCCCGTATATTTTCAAAATTTGATATGAAATCCGGATTTTGGCAAATACAAATACATCCAGATGATACGTATAAGAAGATGTTCAATGTTCCATTTGGACAATACAAATGGAAAGTAATGTCATTCGGTCTCAAGAAGGCGCCGTCTGAATTTCAAAAGATTATGAATGACATACTCAATCCGTATAAAGACTTTACAATCGTATACATCGACGATGTATTGATATTCTCAAATAGTGTTGATCAACACTTCAAACATTTGAAGATATTCCAGAAAGTCATCAAGATCAACAGCTTAGCTGTATCTCAGCCAAAGGTCAAGTTGTTTCAAACCAAGATAAGATTTCTTGGATATGAAATCAATTTGGGGATAATCAAACTCATCCAACACTCAATAGAGTTTAACGACAAATTTTCAAATAAGATTCTAGATAAGACCCAACTTCAAAGATTTCTCAGATGTCTTAATTATGTCGGAGACTTCATCAAAGATATGAGAATCTTATGCAAACCTTTATATCAATGGTTGCAGAAATATCCACCTCAATGGACGAACGAGCATTTAGTAGCTGTCCGAGACTTCATCAAAGATATGAGAATCTTATGCACACCTTTATATCAATGGTTGCAGAAAGATCCACCTCAATGGACGGACAAGCATTCAGCAGCTGTCCGACAAATCAAATCGGCTGTCAGAAGCATCCCATGCTTATCCTTACTTCAAGACGAAGGAAAGATAATAGTGGAGACTGACGCCTCAAACATCAGTTACGGTGGTGTACTCAAATAGGAGATAAACAAAAAAGAAGCAATAATCCGTTATCATTCCAGCATCTGGAACAAAGCCCAGTGCAATTATTCAACTGTCAAAAAAGGAGATTCTTGCAATAGTCATCTGCGTACCGAAATTTCAAGGTGATCTTATCGACAAAGAATTTCTAGTGCGAACAGACTCAAAAGTTTCAAAATATGTCTTGGAGAAAGACATAAAAAATCTTATCTTGAAACAAATCTTTGCAAGGTGGCAAACAATTCTATCTTGCTTTGATTTCCAAATTCAACCTATAAAAGAGACAGACAACTCCCTAGCTGATTACCTCTCAAGAGAGTATCTCTTTCAAAGCTCAGATGAGTCTCCCTCCTTCTCTAGCAGAACTATTCAGAGAAACAGCAGAAATAGAGAAAAAGATCTTCAACCTCAATAAGGGGAAAGCCCCAAAATCTTCTTAAAACTCCAACAAAGGAGACCAAAAAAACTCTGAGGCCTTCTGCCTCTCAAAATTCTCAAAATTCTACTGCACCCATGAAGGCAGACAACTATGCCATGGAGTCCAATTTTCAACTCGTTCAAAGAAAGAAGAATAAACGTTCTACTTCATCAAACATGGTGATCCTTGGATCTACTGGAATTCCTTCGAGGCCTTCAGCCTCCCTCATTAGACCTTCTGCCCCACCTTTATCTTCAAATCAGGATTGAATTTATGAATTTATGCACGTCTCAAACTGTAGCCCCAAAATGATTTGTTCCCAAACCAGAAGTTCGTGGCTACCACCAAATTTAATTCCGAACCAAAGTTCTAGTAGAACTAGAGTTCGATTCCGAATCAATAGCAGAAACCTGCTCCAAAGTCTATCCGAAGAACTTTCATTTTCTCCCAAATAATCTTCTCAAAACCAGGGCTTACTATGAATTGATCCTGGTACACACCAGATCGGTCGAGATCACTCCCGTTCAAGACCGAGATGATTCATCAAAGGTAATTTTTACCAAATTCAAAATACTCAAAGTCATTGACACAACCCATTGGAATCAAGGGTTATTTACGGACAAATCTTTATCAAAAAATTTTCGCCCTCAAACTTTCAACTACCGAGATTACATCAATGTTTGGCATCATGTATTCTTGTATAAACCTTTTGATCATTCTTGGTTTATATCTCTTGCACCCCAAGCTTCAAAAATAAGATTTCCATTATGGTTTACTCAATGGTGGGAATACTTTGGAAACAATTTCATTATATTTCCTACACCTATTCAAGAATCATTCTTTTACTTCAAGAATAACGTACTCAAAGACCACTGCTTGAAAACCTTTCAGTTTTCATTATATTTTCAAATCTCCTGGATTTTCTGTTGGAATTTCCAGTTTTCAAATAATACAGGACTGCAATCTCTCTGCAAGTCCCATATAATCAAGTGGTGGGATAAATTTGTGTACAACCAAGCACGACTGCCTGAAGTCAAAAAATGGTTCTCTGCCAATTCCCATCTTATGGACAAAGGCAAACTTCACAGACGGAATTCCTATCCGACAAGACGAAGCTGATGTTAGCCCTTGTAGCCGCGACCTCCGAAGAAGAAGTTCAAATGATCATCAACCAGATGGCGACTGCTTCCAGCCACTCCTCTGCTTATGATGATCAAATTATCAATCTCGACGATGATGACGATGACCTTGGCACCCAGCCATTCACGCCACCATCGTTCAACATCCACAATCTAATTCGTGCTCAATCCCCTGAGTAAAAA
Source organism: Telfairia occidentalis (assembly GCA_026257165.2). Taxonomy (NCBI): domain Eukaryota; kingdom Viridiplantae; phylum Streptophyta; class Magnoliopsida; order Cucurbitales; family Cucurbitaceae; genus Telfairia; species Telfairia occidentalis. The sequence goes on from JAOANK020061840.1 coordinate 5,511, forward strand.
ATTCAAAATTTCAAATTTTTTTTTAAAAAAAGGGTATAAATTCCTATAAATATGTATAGTTGCATTTCAGTTTTCTTTATTTTTTGCAAAAAATTTCTGTACATTCTTTAAACTTGTAAAGAGTCTCATGTATATTTTAGTTATTCCTGTAAGTCTGTATTTCGAAGACAGTCATCGCGTATCGGAGATACTTCGATGGAGCGATGGAGATAATGCAACAGAATCCTCCAAGTTGATTTCTTGATCACAGCTGGCAAAAGCATTGTGTTGTTCAGACTGAGGTTGGGTCGTACCCGACAGCGCAGTAGGTAAGTCGCATAAGACCAGTTTAGATTAGCCCGTAATCAGCCCGAAGTCGCTGACAGCTAGAAATCAAGAGAAAAACAGAAGAAGACAAAGCTTCATTATTAAAGCCACTTTATTAAAGCTACTTTGATAAAGTTGAAGCATCTTTCGTATAGACATATCACATCTACTTTACTTTACTTTATGTCAACTTTACTTATTTTGTTTTTTTGTAATAATTCTACTTTAGAGTTTTGTTTTTATTACTTTTTCAAAAGCAGATTCTGTTCATAACCAGTCAGGGATTTGTCCTGTCAATTTGAACTTATCTATTATTAAGATAGCTAGTCACTCTCGACCCTGAGCCCCGCTCAGAAGGGTGTGAGTAGTAGAAAGCTTTGAGAGAGTGTTTTTGTAATTGGGGTCGGGGAGAAAAATTCTATGTGATTGTAACAATTTTTCGTATAGTGGAGTTTTTTTCTGGTGGGTCGTGGTTTTTCTTCAGTTTTCAGTGTTTCTTTTAAATTTCTCAGTTATTTTTCTGTTTATTCCTGCGGTAGAAGTGAGAGGTTTTTCCCAACAAGTGGCATCATAGCATCTAGGTTTATAGTTTCTTGAATTTCTGAGTATGCTCTATGGTTGCACATTGTCTGAACTTCCACATCAGAAAAGAGTTCTTGAAACGGGTAGGGTAGTGTAAATAGTGTGAGTTGTTTACTATTTGCAAATTTGCTAGGAGTTGAAGCAGATATGTCAAACTTTATGAGTGCAGTGAAGTTTGAAGTGGAGAAATTGATGGAGGGATCAACTTTGGCTTGTGGCAAGTGCAAGTGAAGGACGTGTTGATACAGGCTGGGTTACACAAGGATTTGAAGGGAAGAAAAAGTGGCGGTGCTTTTGAAAAGTTAAGCGGTGATGGTGGTCTAGTGGAGTCCAGCAGTGGTTCCAGTAGAGGTTCTAAAAAGTCCAGCATGAGTGATGAAGATTGAGAGGAAATGAATTTCAGTGCTACAAGTACAATACGACTAAGTTTGGCCAAGAATGTTCTTGCAAATGTGTATGAAATTTCAACAACCAACGAGCTTTGGGAGAAGCTGGAAGCGTTGTATCAGGCAAAGGGCATCTCAAATCCATTGTACCTGAAGGAGCAGTTTCACATGCTTCGAATGGAGAAAGGTACGAAAATCTCAGATCATTTGAGTGTTCTCAACGGCATCATTTCTGAGTTGGAGGCGATCAAAGTGAAGATAGATGAAGAGGATAAGACACTCAGGCTCACCTTGTCACTTCCATCTTCTTATGAATACATGAAGTCGATCTTGATGTACGGAAAAAAGACTTTAATTTTGCTGAGATTACTAGTAAACTCTATTGGAGGAAAGAAGGCTAAAAAGTGAAAGGCGTACTTCACAAGAGGATTCAGCACTAGTAGTAAGCAATTGGAAGAAGAAGAAATAGAAGAAAGGTTGCTGGGAATGCAGACAGTCTGGGCACACAAAAAGGAATTGTCCTAACAGAGCAGGTTCGTCAAAGGGCTTTGGGTCGGATGTTGACGGTGTCTCTCTTATTAGAGGAGACGGTGACTTCCTCTGAAAAAATACTAAAATCATCCTCATGGTATGCCCGCTTTACCATGATAGAGGATGTTATGTTAGCAGTTCCACAAGATTGCACACGGCATTGGCTTGGCAGTTATGCAAGATGTATGTGGGGGAAGGTATGTCGATGGCTGAAGAACTTCCAAGTGAGTCAAGTAGGTGAAAGTTGCACCAGAAATTTCAGCAAGGATTATCGACATGTGGGCTATCAGAGCCATGCCCCTAACTTAGCAATGTCGGTAGAATCCTCGAGTGGCGAACAAGTGGAAAGGAATGAGTCTCAAGGAAATAGTCATGTGGAGGATCCGTGGTAGAGCTCTATCGGACAGGCAGTGCGCTCCGGAGGAAGGAGTTGGCCTGGATAGGAGTGAGCGGATGGATGACTATTTGAATGGAGGCTCGGTGGTCCTTTGTTCGAGGGGAGGATTGTTGGGAGTGCGACCAAAGTCCTACATTGGCTAGACAATGGGAGGATCATGGGTATATAAGTGATGAACAACATCTCCATTGGTATGAGCCCTTTTGGGGTGAAACCAAAAGCAAAGTCATGAGGACTTTATGCCCAAAGTGGACAATATCATACCATTGTGGGGATGTGGAGGGTTTGTTATCCCTATCAATTGGTATTAGAGCAATTGTTGGGAGTGCGACCAAAGTCCCACATTGGCTTTATGCCCAAATTGATATCAATTGGTGTTCCAAGGGGGTCTACTTTTTATGGTGTAGGTTATAATTCTCTAAGTTGAGAATTATGATTGCGGTGAAGACAATGACGGCAGCAGAAGCTGTGAATTTTTCAAATATATTGCCAAGGTGGGATGAAGAAAACTAAAGTCCATGAGCCCCTTATAGAGTGTTTGGAATCCATCACTCTATTGATTCTTTCCGATGTGGGATTTCACTCTTCTAATATTTTTGCCAAAAAACCCAACAAATTCCACATTGGCAAGATATTTGAAGAATTCACACCTTCTGCTGTTGTCATTGTCTTCACCGACAATCATAATTCTCAACTTATAGTGTTATAACCTACTTCACCATAAAAAAGTAAACTCACTTGAAACACCTTTCCAAGATTTTTCTTCTTCGTCACTGAAATTTATGGTGCAACTTCCACCTACTTGGCTCACTTAGAAGTTCTTCAACCATCGACATAACTTCCACCACACACACTTTGCATAACTGCCAAACTAAAGTCCATGAACATCTTATATAGTGCTTGGAACCCACACCTCATTCATTCTTTCCGACGTGAGATTTCACTCTTCTAATATTTTGCCAAAAAACCCAACATATATATAATATAGATTAATAGATGAATTAGTAAAAATTGAATAGAAGGTTGAAATTACAACATTTATAAAGCGTAGGGTTCAGTTTCATAAAATTAAAAGTTTAAGGTCAAAGATACCACTTGCAAAATTGATTTTTTTATCATTTCTTTATTAGTGCGTGAGAGTCGAGAGAAGAGATTAGTTGCAGTTCAGATGTAGGATGGGGAGTGTTAGAGGGAATGGGAGGTTTGTCCCACACCGACAAGGAGAGAACAACCACTTTTATAAAAAGCATGTTTCAATGCACCAATAATTGTTTTTGCACTGTTGTCAAGACTTCAAGAAGGAAATAATTAATGTGAAGTATTATATATAATATATATAGAAAAGGTGGATAAAAATTGATTCCCATAGTCATCTTCCCTGCTTATCCAAAGCCTATCAATCAAAACCCCACAAAATAAAGACACCGATGAGCAAATCTGTGAGTGTGAGTGAGGGAGGCGGAGGCGAAGCAATGCGTTCCATTGACGCCGATGAAGAAAACAAAAACTTCGCATACGCAATGCAACTGGCGACCTCATTGGTGCTCCCAATGACACTTGAAGCAGCCTTCAAACTCGGCGTCTTTGAGATCTTGGCCAAGGCCGGGCCCGGAGCCGAGCTCTCTCCGGCCGATATAGCGGCTCAGATAACCGCTGTAAACCCCGACGCCGCGTCGATGGTTGATCGGATCTTGAGGCTTCTGGCCACCCATTCCCTCCTCCGCTTCTCTGTGGCTTCCGACCAACATGGGAATCCTCAGGGACTCTACAGCCTTACGCCGGTTTCTAAGTTTTTTGTTCCTAATCAAGATGGTGTTTCCTTGGGCCCTTTGATATTGTTGCTTCAAGATAAAGTTTTTCTTCGCAGCTGGTTTGCTTTTTCTCTTTCCATTTAATTTCTCTCTCTCTCTATTTAACTTTTTTTAGACGATCGACTGGAAATGTTTTTTAACAATTGCTCCAATTACAAATGTAGTACTCCTTAACCTGCAGATTAATTTGTGTATGTCTAAGAGGATAATTCCTTGAACCTTTAAATTTGGTGTTCAATTCATCATTGAAATATTAAATTAAGAGATTTATTATACATAAAACATTAAATTTTGTGTATTAATACGGTTAACTTTTAATTTTGTGTCTTACAAGTTCAGTGAATTTTAAAAAAATTCAGTTAGGTCTAAAATTCCATTAGGTGTAAGATTGAAAGTTAAAAAATTTATTAAACATGAAATTGAAAACTTTGAATACTTAATAGACATTTTTTTAAGTTTAAGAACATATTAGATACGAAATGGAAAGTTCATAAACTTATTCGACGCTTTTTGAATCTATCTACCAGATACAAATCTAAAAGTTTACTCACTAAAATTATAATTTAACACCAATAAAGTTATAGCATTTGGTAATTAATTAAAAAAAACCATGTTTAAAAAGCAACTTTGATATGAAAACATTTATAAAAATTTTGAGTGATGATTATTCATAAAGTGACTTTAACGATTGATTGTAAACCACTTTTAAATGATTGATAGTTAATCACTCCCAATTTGTAGTAAGAAAAAATATATATATTTTCGTTATCGATTAGTAGAATCACTTTGAAATTTTATTCAAATTAATAAATTTTATTAGAAAAAGAACTTAAATAAAATGTAAAAATTAAAAGCATTTTGATGAAAAATATTTTTTAAGAAAAGTACTTAAATTAGAAGGTAGGTCAAACCTAACTCTAAGATTTTGTTTAGAAACACATTCTTCTAAATTCCTCTTACTTTTCATAATGAAATATTTTTCCTATTAAACACTTGAAAAGTACCTTGTTTAAGAAGTACTTCAATTCAAGCGTCTTACATTTTTTCAAAAACCAGTTTGGACCCCGAACCCTTTATATGAACATATTTGATTATCGAATTTCAAAATGAAAATAAAATTTGCAGGAGTGAGTTGAAGAATGCAATTGTAGAAGGAGGAATTCCGTTCAACAGGGCTCATGGGGGAACACATGCTTTTGAATACCCAAGTATGGATCCAAGATTTAACCAAGTTTTTAACACTGCAATGTTGAATCACTCTACTCTTGTGGTGAAGATGATTGTTGAGTCCTACAATGGCTTTGCAAACCTCAAGCAACTTGTTGATGTTGGTGGTGGCCTAGGGGTCACCCTTCAAATCATCACTTCTAAATACCCTTCAATTAAGGGCATCAACTTTGATTTGCCTCATGTCATTCACCATGCCCCTTCCTACCCTGGTACGCAATTTTCAAACATCTTAATTTCAATTTCATCTTTATGTGTTTTTTTTTAAGTTTCATCGTCAGTCCTTATGCTTTGAAAAAGGATATGAAGACCTCTGTCATAAACACCAGAATAACAAAAATTTAGCAGGATAACTTATTTGTAGACGTTGCAAATGAGTTAAATAATATGATATTTTATTTTGATGGATGTGGACATTTGACAAGTCATAATTGGTTGATAAACAACAATATCGATTGAGGTTTAAAATATTATTTTGATTGAAAAGTAAAAATAGTTGCTTTTAAATAGTTTATAAGACGTCTTTATCATTAGTAAAGAGTAACAAAAATTCAACACGATATGTGTTATAAGTTATGGATCTTTAAACAATTTAATCTTGCAACTTTACTACAAATTAGGCAATAATATAATAGTTGGACAGAATGTAAAAATAAGGAAAAACAGAGACTGTGCAGAGGATTTTAGAGTAGTTCGGTCTAAAAGACCTACTCCACATGTAAAGGATTAAATCCCTTACTAGACAAGATTACTAAGATACCGAAAGACAAAGAATATACAAAGAAACCACCAAGAAATAGGGGTGTGCATGAACTGAGTTGGAACGGGTTAGGAGAGTTTTTTGGACCAACATGAAAATCGGTTCCTTTACTCTATGGAACTGAATACATTGATGGAACCCAACCCAACCCCACTTATATTTTTGAGTTGGGCCAGGTTGGGTCATCGAATTATAAAATTTCAATCAAACTAGCAAAGTTCACAAGTTTACAAATCACAGTAATATATGAGATTATTCAAAACCCTACCATTAACATCTACAATAAAGGGATCTCCAAGAAACTCCAAAAAAATTATCACGTAAAATTGTCATCCAAATACATGATTGTCGACTACATCCAGTTAAGAGGAAAAACGAAAACATAAAAAAAGAAACAAATGGTGAGATATGAGAAGAGAAGAGAGAGATGTGTGAGAGAGAAGAGAAACGTGTTTGACAGCCATCAAAGGGCGAGAAGGAGAGAGGGCCAAAACGAAGAGAACACACCCACGCTGTAATAGGAAAAACAGAAACTATGAGTCAATAACGAAAAAGAAGAGAAAAGAGAGATGTGAGACATAGTTGGCGTGTAGATGAACAATGAGATGGAGAATGATAAGAGCTCGCGAAACGGTAGACGGTGGCAGACGCTGAACGATGAGAGGCGAGATGGCGGACCCGGAACAACAAATACCGAGAGGTGAGACGAAGAGAGACGAGATGCACACTAGGGAAAGGGATGAGAAATGCACGATGAGAAAGTTGAAAAGAAATAGAAAAAGAATAAAAAAAAACCTATCCATGTTGGAGGCAATGAAAGTAGGCAAGACTTTAGAATGAAAAGAACAATTGAGAGAAACTTCTTCTATTGAGTACTTTGCCACTTTGCTCAATTGAAACTTACTTGCTTACTTTCTTTTAAGGGGTGGAGGACACCTCAATTTATAGGTGTCAAAAGAGAATTCTAGAGACTTCTAATAAATAATCTAGGAAATAGTTCTTCTTGAAAATTACATAGACTTTACATATTTCTAGAACCCTTACATATTCCGAAAAGTCTTTATATATTTCAAGAAGTCACATTGAAGAACTCAAAGTACTAATTGAAAATTACAAATTACTTTTAACACCCCTTCTTAATTTGTAATTTTCAAAAGCTTCTTGAACTTCTCGAACTTCTCTGACGTAATAGATTTAGTGAACATATCAACCGGTTGATATCATTGTGTTGATGAATTCTAAGTAGATTTCTTATTTGTTAACCAAATCTCTTATGTAGTGATGATGCAACTCAATGTGCTTTGACAGAGCATGAAAGACTAGATTCTTGGTCATTGCAATTGTTGACATATTGTGACAAAAAAAAAATTTGTTGGCACCACTTGCTCTAGTTGAAGATCTATGAGGATTCTTCTACGCCAAATGGCTTCACAAGCAGCTTCAGTTGATTTATAATCTGCTTCGGCTGAAGATAGAGCTACAGTTTGTTGCTTTTTTGTACTCGAAGATACTGTATTAGAACCCAAACAAAATACATATCCTGAAGTGCTCTTTCGATCATCAAGGAAACTTGCCTAATCACTATCAGTATAGCCAACCAACTTGCAATCTTTATCCTGGACATATTTGAGTCCATTCTTTTTAGTATCCTGCAAGCATCTCAAAACTCTTTTAGTAGCAGCATAGTATTTGTTTGGTTCATTCATGTACCTAGAAATGATGCTAACATGATGCATAATATCTGCCCTGGTATTAGTAAGATAAATCAACGAACCCACTAGACTTCGAAAAGTCTTTGGATCTGCTTTGTCACCATTATCATCACGACATAACTTCTCATTTGATGCATCATCAAAACATTGTGGCTCACAAGCAAACATGGAAAAATGTTCACTTGAAGCATAAATATCTGACAAAGACTGCATTCTTCTTGGAGGAGATTATGAGCTATCTTGATTTGAAGTATCTTCAATTGGTGATCTTGCAGGAGTTAATGGAGAACTCCTTGGTGAACTTAAAATTTGAGAGTCTTGCTGCCAATCAAGCTCATGAATATTTTCATATTGTTGAGAAGATTGAGAACCATTATTCTTCCAATCCCATGTTGCCATTTCATCAAATATTACGTCTGTTGATATCAACAATTTTTTTGTCTGTGGATTTATCTCAACAATTTTTTTGTCTCTGGATTTATCAATAGGCATCTGTTTGATGAATAAGTATTTAGCTCCTTTTTTTATCGAACTTCTCTCTTTCTTAGGAAGGAACAAGAGAATAAGTTGGACAACCAAAAGCTTATAAGTGATCAACAACAGGTTTTTTCTTATTCCACGCTTCGAAAGAAGTTTTGTCTTCGACTACTTTCGTAGTACACTGATTGAGGATACAAACAATTGTATTAGCAGCTTCTGCTCACAAATTATTTCGAAGACCTTTGGTTTCAACATGCTTCTTGCCATTTCCATAATGGTTCGATTCTTCCTTTCAGCAACGCCATTTTGCTGTGGACTATGTCGGACTGTGAGTTATCTTATTATGTCATTCTCCTTACAATAGTCCATGAATGGCTTACAAATGAACTCGCCTCCATGATCAGTCCTCAAAATCTTGATCTTTTTGCCACTTTGATTTTCTACAAGAGCCTTGAACTGGATGAACTAGCAAAGGCTTCTGATTTTTCATAAAGAAAATAAATCCACATCATTCTTCTAAAATCAACAACAAATAATATGTAATATCTTTTGTTAGTGAGAGATGGAGTTCTTGTGGGACCACATATATCTTCATGCATAAACTCTAATGGAGATTTAGCCCTCCATGAAGGTTTAGGGAAAGAAAGTCTATGGATTTTTTCCATAGATGCAACCTTCACATACCTTTTCGTTATCTTCAATTTTAGGAAGTTCGATCACCATATTTTTCTGCTTTAAAAAATGAAGAGTTTTGCAGTAAAGATGACCACACCTTAAATATCACAAGTGAGAAATATCTGGACTTTCGCCTTTAAGAGCAAAATTTTCTTCTAGTGGCATCAGGAGTGGGAAGATTTTGGTTGCTAACATATCAGTCTTCGCTACTATCTAATCTTTTTTCTTATCCAAAATAATGCATTTACCATCATCAAAGTTAACTGCATATCCTTTTTAAAGCAATTGACCAACACTTAAATAAATTTTGAGTAATGCCACGAACATAAAGAACATCTGAGACGTACCTTGAATCTCCTTTCTTGGTGTGTACAACAATGACACCCTTTCCTTGTGCTTTTTGCATCTTGCCATTGTCAAGCTTCACTTAAGAGCTAAAACTTCAATCCAGCTTAACAAAGAAGTCTTTATTTCCTATCATATGATTACTACAACCACTATCCAAGTACTATACACTTTGAAATTCACTTAGGTCAATTGTACAAGAAAATAATTGCTCCCCTTCACCTTCTTGGGTAAAACTTGCTTCATCTTTTTCCTTTTTATTTTGAAACCAACAATCTTTTTTAGAATGATTTGGAATTTGACATTTAGTGCAACTAAAGTAACAATCTTTAGACTAATGATTTGACTTTTTGCAAATAATGCAATGAGAATCAGAATTACCGAATCTTTTGCTTTACCATTTTCTTTTGTCTTTTTGCACTTGCTGACCCTAGTCTTTCTTTTGCGTTGGATTCCACCATTTTTTCGAATTGGACTTATAAATCTTCTTTTCTGCAAAATTGAACTTGGTATGTAAAACTTCCTCCACAAATTGACTTGGAGACTTGTTCAACCTTTCTTCGTGAGCTTGAAGAGAACCCATTAGTTCAAAGATTGTCAACTTACACACATCTTTAGATTCTTCTATGGCAGAAACAACATGTTTAAATTTTGGAGGAAGACCCCAAAGAACTTTTTCATTAACTCTTTTTTTGGAATTGTCTTCCCATAACACTTCATCTTGTTGATTATCTCTGAAACTCGAGAAAAGAATTCTCGAATGTTTTCACTTTCCTTCATTACTAAGTTGTCAAAATCTCTCCACAAAGATTGTAACTTGATGGAAATAACTTTTTTAGATCCCTAAATTCTTTTTGCACAATTTTCCAAACATCTTTAGCCTTTTTAATACCAAAAATTTGAGGGAAAATAGACTTCCTAATTCCTTGTTGAATGAGTAGAAGCTCCAATGCATTTCACTTTTTGTTCTTCTTAAACTCCTTCTCTTGATCTGATGACCTCTCTAAAGTTCCTTCATCTTCTCCTTCAGCTTGTACTTCATAACCTTCTTCAATGATTTTCCAAAGATCGTGAGAAATAAAAATGATCTACATTTGACTTTGTCATTATTCATAATGCTCTCCATCAAAGATTGGAACTTAGTTTGTTGGGATGAAAAATAAGTTTGTAACACAATTCATGTTCATTTTAGGATGGCTCTTATACCAAATTTGTTGGAGGCAATGAAGAAAGTAGGCAAGATTTTAGAATGGAGAGAACAATTGAGAGAAACTTCTTGTATTGAGTGCTTTGGCACTTTGCTCAATTGGAGCTTGATTGCTTGCTTGCTTTCGAGGGGGGAGGACACTTCAATTTATAGGTGTCAAAACAAAATTCTAGAGACTCCTAGTTAATGACCTAGGAAATAGTTCTTCTAGAAAATCACGTAGACTTCACATTTTTTTAGAACCCTTACATATTCCAAAAAGTCTTTACATATTGCAAGAAGTCATATTGAAGAACTCAAAAGACTAATTGGAAATTACAAATTACTTTTAACAATTCAAGCCGAAAATTTATCCTAACTAATTCTTAAAATTTTTAACTTGTGAACTGAACCAAACTGGACAAATATTAAAATTTTCAACCCAACTCAAATTGAAAATTTACCTAACTCAACCCAACCCAACCCAACCTTTGGGTTGCTCGATTTTATTGGGTTACAGAGTTATTTGTACAATCCTACCAAGAAACACAGGAATATACAAGGATGCTTTAATCTAATCAAGGGGAACACCCAACATGCAAGAAAAATTAGAGAACTCGATAGAGAACGAAACAGCCTCTACTGATTTACCCAAGAATGAAACCTGCGAGGAATTCTCGAGACATCAAGCCTAACGATGTCCAGTCGGTCATTTCAAGGAGATCAAGCACAAAGGCAGTTGCAATGGCGACATCTCCTCCATGTTTCGGCGGTGCAACAATGTCAGTTCTTCGATTTTCCCTCTCTCGGCTGCAGCAGATCCATAAAAGAGCTTTTCTATCTCTCTTCAGGCAACAAGCAGTAAAAAAAAAAAGAATTTACTCTATCTCACTCAATCCCTCTCGGTTTCCCAAAGAAAGAGGATCCTAGGAAGGCTTCACTTTTTCTTTCCCTTTCTAAAACGAAAAACTTAAGGGGAAGGGCTCTCAGTTTTGGCTTATCGGAATAAGAGCTCTCGCTTTCTTTCTGTATGGTTAATAAAATATAATCTCTAGGATTAGAATTAGGGTAAATTTATAGGGATGCTAGAAGATTGCCCTAATTGGCTTGATGCTTAAAGGGTCACTTACTTAGTCAACAATTAATTGACCACAAAATAAATTTTGTAAAATGCTTAAAAACATAACAAAATGAGATAGGTTTTAAAACTTGGACCTCAAGCCCAAAATGTGATCTACAAAATAAAAAAATGGGTTAGTTATTTATTTAATATAAAATAAACTCATTCAAAGAATATTATAAATCACATAATATAAGAAACTCCACCATGATTTCAATATTCTTGAAACCATAATGTAACCTACCATACAAACAAAGCATCATCTATCCCTTATCAACATGTAACATTCTCATGCATAGCTCAAACTTATCAATAGAAAAACTTTAGTAAACATATCAGCAGCATTCAAATGTGTGGATACCTTTTCCACAAATACAACATTATTACAAATAAGATATTTAATATAATGGTATCTAACATCAATATGCTTCGTCCTTTCATGATGAGAATGATTCTTAGACAAACGTAAGACACTTTGATTATCCCAGTAAATAGTTACACTTGCTTTATTATCACTTAACTCATAAACTATACCCTTAAGCCAAATTGACTCTTTAATAGCTTTAGTTAATGCAATGTATCAAACTCAATATGTGATAAAGCAACAACATATTCCAAGATAATTTTCCAGTTAATAATAAAATCAAACAATTTAAACACGTAACCAGTCAATGACATTTGTTTGTCTAAATCTGCAGCATAGTTAACATCAACAAAACCTCTATATGAGTGTTCATTTTATCAAGACAAGTTGTTTTTACTCCACCATAAACAAGACATAAAGAAGTATGAGATGCAAGATAATGAAAGATTCATTTCATAACATTTCAATATTGTTTATCAGGATTAATTAAAAACCTACTAACAACACCTCAATGGATAAGCAAGATCGGGTCTAGTATAAACTGTAGCACACATAGGACTCCAATTGTACTAGAATAAGGACGGTCCAACATTTCATCTATTTTAGTGGGTGTCTTAGGAGAGTCCTCAACAGAAATTTTAAAGTGCTTGCAAAATGAAGTACTAACTTTCCTACATTCATGCATCTCTAATCTTTCGACTATCCTATTTATATACTCACTTTGAGATAAAAACAACTTTCTTTCTTTCCTTTCTCTTTTAATATCCATGCCTAGAATCCTCTTTGCTTGGCCTAGATCTTTCATTTCCAACTCTTTCTTAAAAAGCTCTTTCAATTTATTTCACTCATGAACATGCTTGGAAGTAATCAACATATCATCAACATACAATAATAGGTACATAAAGTCGATTTTAGAAATTCCTTTAAAATAAACACAACTATCATATTTACTGATATGAACCAAGATGTTCTCACCATACGTCTAGGACCAATCATTCAAGCAAGAGCTAAGCAACTTCAACTAGCCTTTGACTCTTATATACCAACACATAGGTGATCTTAGCTAAGGGAGGTCAAGAAGGAAAAATGGTCAGAAGCTCTATACATGGTGGCAAAAAAAGCTCAAGAAGGAAATGATGGACCTCTATATTAGATACATACATATATATATATAATTATTACTGTAATATTGGCTAAGCATGGGTCTTTTAGGTGCTTATGCATTAACCCCTAATGTGACTTTATTTTAATTTTCTTTTTGCTTATTTTCTTTTAAATTATTTATGACCTCACATTAGGTGTAGAATGACCTTTTAGCTTATCGACTATTAGATTATGATTAAATTATGTGAACAATAGGGAAAACGTCTTTGGAATGAATTTTTCTACAATTTTGCATCTTTCTGATGATTGAGAGTTCGTCGTTTTCTTTCCAATTCATGATTTAGGGTTGCATGCTTGAACATTCAAGTGGGTTTGACCAACCTTCTTGTTGAGTGTTCAACCTTAAGGAACAAGTTCTTCTTACCTCTTGGTCTTTGATCATCAAGGTAATCCTTATCTAATCCTATCCTTGTGTTTGATTCGAATTGATTTGGAGTTTTAGGGTTTGACAATTAGGGGTTCTCCTTACGTGAAAGAGTTTTTAATTATGATTTCTTAGAGTTTAATGTTATTTACTTCTAACAAAGTCAATAAATAGCATATAGGAATCAAACTTTTTGTAACACTGTCTAGGAAATTGCTTTAAGCGCCATAGGGGCCCTTGTTAAGTAAACAAACTTTGCTTCCTTTTCCTAGAACTATAAAACTGGGAGGATGATACATATAGATTGTCTCTTCAAGTCTACACGATAAGAAAGTTGTTTTAACATCTATTTGTTCCAGTTCAAGATCATGATAGGCAACAAAAGAAAGCAAAATTCTAATGGATGCATGTCTCACAATAGGGAGGATAAACTTCATCATAGTCAAATATCTTGCCAAGGTGGAATTAGTTAGATGCCTTTGAATAACCTTTTTCTTCAGAAACTATTAAACACATGCTTACACAATTTAAGTCCATTATTAGTTCTAAGTTTTTACCTTTGGAGCTAGATTGATTTTCAACAATTGTTATCCATTAGACAAATTTATTAAAAGTATTAGATTTGTTATTCAAAATATAAACTCATACTTTCTGATGCGTGCAAAACTCCTTGCAAGCGGTTTGCCAAGCAAGTCTCCACGATCAAGGCACCAAAGTGAACTCAATTGT
>JAOANK020062136.1:0-19639 GCA_026257165.2 Telfairia occidentalis
GGACTACAAGAGGTTAGTGATCTAAACTCTGTTTTTCTCTTCTATAAGCATGATTTTCCATATTTATTTGAGCTAATCAGAGTGTATTGATCCTAATTCCGCTGCGTATGTATGCACATATTCCATCAATACATGCTGTTGGAAGTACTTAAAGTATCAAATGGATTAAATCCAGAACCTAATTCCAGCCGAACACTTTGTGTCTAAAGAAAATTGAAGAAATTCATGATCAAAATGCTTCCACTGTATAACATCGGTTAGATGACATAACACACCCTCTATTTTAACTTGTTTATCCTTATGTCACTTGATTTTAGAAGCAATATGTTTTGATGAAAACAACAACTTTAACCTCGGTATTAATGAAAAATGACGTAAGATCTTACGTGGAATCTTTTTACTCTTTTCATCTTTAATTTTATATCGAGACTCACTGCATACCGGGTAATTTTGGCTATCGACATATTCTTTCCAATACAGTCGAACTTGTAAATATAGATGGACTCATATCCAAGCCTTAACTCATATAGCTTCCTCTTACCTTCATAGAATGAACCTAGTATAGATGCATCGCTTGGAAATGCTTGCTTTAAGAATTGTAGTAGCATATCAAACGATTTATTACTCCAATTGTTAAGCACCTTGGAAGTATCTCTTTTCATGGAAGTTTGTTGGCATCCCGTCCACAAAGTTTTCTTCATCTACATTTTTTTCTACCACCAGACTTCAATTATCTAGAAGATCAAATATCTCGTAATATTCATTGGTGACATTACAATCTGTAAATAGCCATTTAGTGAAGGGGTTGTGTCTCTTTGAAATCAAGATAAGTTTGCTGGTTTTTAAGGTAATGTCTCTTATATAGTCTTTCAATTGGTTTTTACTTAGGTCCAGTTTACTTCCCTTCAATTGGAATTAAGAAATGAAAATGATTTCGTGTTTACCAAAATTAAGGAATGAGAATCAAATGTGAGACTCACCTCAAATTTGGGAATCACTCCTAAAAAATGGTGCAATCTCATTTTCTAAAAAAATGTGATCAATTTCATTCTCATTCTAATAATTGTTTTACACACTTTACCTCATCCTCTCTACTTAATAATTGTCATAGCTTTTTAATTGATCTGCCTCAAACTCGTCGTGGAACTCGTGTGAGAAGATGTCCATCGTGTGGTACATGAGCATTGTTAATCTTATGTCATATTTTAAATTTTGTTACAATATGTAAAATTTTTTTGAATTGATATTTTAATATTAAGTTTAAAATTTTAAATTTAGACATTTATTCAATTTCATTTCATTATTTACCGTGTATGTATGTATATATATGTTTTTGAAGAACATTAACATGATAAAAAAAATCAATTAAATAAATAACGAGCAGAATATACTCATTTCATTATAAGAAATGAGCAAGTAATATTTCTTTTTTATTATTTAAAATAATTAAATAATTATTAACTAATAATAAAATAAATTAGCAATAAATCGTGTACTTTAAAAAACTACAAGTAATTTAAATTATTTCATTAGCAATTAGCAATAAATTATTTCAGTTAAATTATTATAAACTACTTTAAAAAACTATAAGTAATTTAAATTAACAATAAATAGCGTATAGAAATCGTTTACGTAGATATGATTAATTTAAGTAAATCGTGTACATGGTACACAACAAAATTTATGCCTAAATCACATCATATACAATTTATAAGAATCATCATCAATTCGACACATTCATGCCACATGGAATATGTAACTCGAATATATCATATAAATTTTATTTATTATTTATTATTATTATTTTGGTGGAAGTACATCACAGGCGAGTTTTGACCCGTTAAAAACTACCGTACTTTTTGTCATTAGTTTGAAATTATATTCTATTTTTTCAATTTTTAATTTAATCTGACATGATTTAAATTATTACTTTAAAAACTACTTTAACTTTAAATATCTATAATTTATCTGTGAAGCTTTTTTTTTTGGACGAGACTAACTTTCAGTTTTTGTTCTCGTAACTCTTCATTTTTCTCTCCTACTCATCCTTAACTCTACATATCTCTGTTTGTCTACTTTGTTTTCTTTCCTACGTTTCTCTCCCCCTCTCTCATCCAATCTCTTCATCTCTCCTAACCTATCCAAATTTCCTCCATCAAAGTTTAATTTTACAAAAAAAAAAAAAGCCACTCATTATTGAGTACAAATTAACTACTAAATTATCTATATTTTATTTAAATTAACTTATATGCAATAATACAATAATTATCACCTTTAATTATATTTAAGTTTAGAATGTCAAAAGTTTATGAATCTCAAAACTTGTGTAAACTCTTTTATTTCCTATGAGTTTACAAGGATAAAATGACTCACTTCTACTTATTTTTACAACATTTTGAGCGCTATTTTGCTTTCTGTATTTTTCTCTCTCTTTATATTTAATACAATGTAGTATAATACAAGCAACTATAAAATAATATTTTTTAGTATGTGGCCTCTAACATTGATGAATTATATATGAACACTCATTTTATTCATTAGTACGTAGTGTTGTTCTTTAGATTGTTTTATAATTAATCTAAAATTTATTTTTATTTAAAATTTTTATGTATACTTTAAATTTATATATATTATTTTTAATTAAATTATAGATAATGATATTTTATTTTATTCCTGGGAATATACCTAAATTATCATTACAAAAATAAGAAAAGTTTTTATATAAAAAAACTGTTTATTTCTAAAATTTAATTATATGATCTTATTTTAAATCACAATTAATTACAAAATTTTAATTTTTTTTGAGTATTAATAATTTTAAAACAATTTTAAACTTTTGCAATTACAAACTACAAATATATATATATATGTCTAAACTCTATATATCCTCTATTTTCTTTATTATACAATTGCTTTCTATATTAGTTTTTTTTTATTTCTCTATTGTTTCCATTCCTTAACTAGAGTATCATTGTTTCTTTTTTAAGTAAATAACATAATATCCCAACCCATTAATTTTTTTTCTTTCAAATTATGTAGTATTATTGAAAAATCACATACTCCTTTATAAACAATTTGTTAGTATAAACCATGATAGTGCTTGATACATGCTTATCTTTTTAAACTTTTTTTTTTCTTTTTTCGCAACGATAGAAAATAAGAAAAAAAATAATATATGATAAAACAAAATAAAAATAAAAATAATATGATAAAGTAAAATTGAAATACATGTGCAAGCACGTATTAGACGATGTTTTTTCAAAACTACTCGTAAAACTAACCCGAAGAAATCCCAATTTCTCTTTTTTCACCCTCGTCATCTCTCCCTCGAACTCTCAGCTGGCAGCCCCTCCCCCAGCCCTCTCCGTCTCCGGCGACTGTTCCGACGGAAACTGGTGCGGCTCGTTGACCGATATCGTCTTCTCCGGTAACCTTCACGCCAGACCAATCCGGCGACTCCCTCTTCGTGCAACGATCTGACAACTGCTGCACGGATCGGGCGGCGCAAATCACGCCACGCAGCGACGAGTTGATCTCCAGCCCTCAACGTTTCTCTCCTCCGCGTGACCTACACTCAGCAAACGACGATCGACGGGGCGATTCCTCCAACAGCGTGCGATCAGCAGCAGACTCTTGACTTCTTGTTTTTGTTTTTGTTTTTAATTTGTGTAAGCATTTGTATTATATATGTGTGAATAATTTAGAAGTTTAATTAGACAACATATGGTGTCTATGAAGTTGGTTTAGTTTATTCAAACTAAATTGTTTAGGTGGCTTCCAGAGAAAGAAAGATGAGCTACCTTCTAAGGACCTTAACGAAGAAGAGAGAAGTGGATTCCATCATTAGGGACACCATTGATAAGGTCCTCATTCTCCGATTTGGTCGGTGTTCTGATTCAGTTTGTCTCCTCCTTGACGATATTGTATGTTGCCAGATTCCTACTTCTTCTTGGGTTGATATGCTTTTTCAGAATTGATGATTTTGTTTGCTTTGCTTGCTTTTCATTCTTTTTTAATGATTTAGCTTGCTAAGTGCGCACGTGAAGTGTGGAAGTTTGCTTCAATTGCACTGGTTGATATTGATTCAGAAGAAATACAGGTTTACATCAAGTACTTTGACATAACTCTGATACCGTCCACTGTTTTCTTCTTCAATGCCCATCATATGAAGATGGATTCAGGGTGAGTTTTATCTTTCTGGTCGTACTTAATTTCTTGCTTGACTTCTGTTCAAATATATCTAGTGTGGATAAGTAGCATTGCATATGGTCTATCAATGTGGCCTGAGTTACTTGATCTTGCACCGTAGAGCAGCTTGGGAGTATGTTATCTTGTTTTTACTTAACTCAAATCCCCTTGTCAAATTACTGCTGTTGAAGTGAGAAGTAAAAGGTGTTTATTTTTATTGGAAAAAAACAACCACTGGTTATTGTCTGATAATTGATGTATAAGAAATGTATATACTGAGATTGTTGATGTGAGTTAGAGGTGTTCATCCTCTCAATAAATTTTTTCTTCTCGTATTTGCTAATTGATGTATTGGTTTCTTTTTAGATAAAAGATGAACCTCTAAGAGTATATTGTAGAGTATATGCTGAGATTGTTGATGTCAATCAGTATAGATTGGTCAGTATATATAAGAAATATATTGAATTTGTTCTTTTTTAATGAATAGATCTGTTCGCAACTTCAAATATGTAATTTATTGTTAAGTTCAATTATTCCCCTATCAACTACCATGGATTGATCTAGTGGTTAGTAAAAGCCATGTAAATGGCAAATGACTTTAAAGTAATGAGTTCAAGCCATGGTAGCTACCTTTTAGGATAGCTACCTACTAGGATTTAATATCTTATTAGGTAGCTACCATGAATCATTTTATCGTTTATCAAATGAACACCTTGTTTGTAGCCCTTCTTTTGTGGGAAGGGCTGCCTCATCCCTCTGCCCTTAGCCTGTCTTTAGTCCCTCTTTTTTCTCAATGAATCCATTTATTGCTTCTTGTGAAAAAAAAAAAAAAGATTTAGTATCCTACGATTGACCTTGACAACTAAATGTAGTAGGGACAAACAGTTGTCCTGTGAGAATAGTCGAGGTGCACGTAAGCTAGCCCCAACACTCACAAATATTAAAGAAAATGTTCCCCTTTCATTTTTCTTAAAAAAAAGTTGTTCCCATATCAATATTTCATCTTTATGGTTAAGATAATGCACAATAAATTTAAAAGCTATTATGTGGTACGCTATAAGATTGAATGTTATTTTGAGCTGTTAATTTTTTATTATTTTTTTTTACTTTTTTTTTTTGTTGTAGTATTCCTATATTCTTTTTAGATTTTTTTAATTTATGAAATAAAAATTAGGAACTAGAGAAACTAGGGTTGACTTAGTAATGAATGAAGCAAACTATAAGCCCAATGTCTCGGAGATTATTAGTTCATCTTATGATGACCATCTACTTAGGATATAAAGTATCATACTAGTTTTCTTGCGCTAGTACACCAAATGTTTGTTGGATCAGATGGTTACTCTATCATATTAATTGAAATGTGAGTAAGACAAACATTCACGATTATCAAATCATAAAGAATAAAAATGAAAATCAGTACCAAGTTTTATTTATAGTTATTATTATATTAGTATTAAAGAATAATAAATTAC
The DNA here is from genome assembly GCA_026257165.2 of Telfairia occidentalis. NCBI lineage: Eukaryota > Viridiplantae > Streptophyta > Magnoliopsida > Cucurbitales > Cucurbitaceae > Telfairia > Telfairia occidentalis. The sequence continues at coordinate 5,661 of JAOANK020062136.1, forward strand.
GACAAATTCTCAATTGTTGGTCTATTAAAAGAGTGTATAAAGAGACTTGTTAGACTCAAGGAGGTGGCTTACTATCTCTTTCATGTACATCCTTCTTAGCAGATCTCACAGTTCAATATGAGGCCATTCTTAAGGTGTTTTGTAATGTCATTTCGGGAGCTAAATGTCCTAAAAATCAATATTTCTATTTAGTCTTTGATTTTAAGTGGGCTGAAGGCAAGCTTCGAATAAGTACTTTGCAATTTTCTGTTTCTCTTGCTTGTTGATCCTTATTCTATAAGGTTCTGGTACCAGGTTGATACTTGATATATTCGCTTACGACTTTCTCTTTCATTAGAAAAATCACAGAGTTTTTTGTTAGGAAGAGAGGTTTTTTAGTTTTCAGATCGTTGTTGTCTGAATTGCTTTGAATTGAAGTATTCTTTTGAAAGTCTTTTATAATGATTCTCTTGTTTATTTTTGATCATCTAGAGAGTTATTCTTTAATATTTTTGGTTTTGGTATATCTAATTGTGCCTCTTATGTATTCTCCTTTTTTGATCAAAGGGTATGTTTATCAAAACAACTGAAAGTTGTAGCACAGTGTGTTAAATAAGGAGAGATGGGAGAGAACATTGTAGCGAGAGGTGTAGGAACCGGAGAACGTAGAAAAAGAAAGCTTTTCAACACTTGGGAAGGTCTCTCCTCCGAACAAATTATGGGTTAGGGGAGATACCCAGGTGCTTATAAGCCCATCTGACCTAAAACTCAATGTAGAATGCAATCCAAAATGCATTTACAATTGATATCCTCTGTGATTGGCAGGAAGGCGTTTTGTGGACAGTAGCCATTCCCATGTCACCTCCTAATTCCTGCATAAAAGGCACTTATTTTTATTTTTATCTGGTGCCTACTCTAATTAATATTGCAACTAACAAGCTATTCCTCGTAAAATGTTTTAAATTAAGTCTGTTAAGTTGTATCGTCATTATATCTGAGATCAAAGTTACACTAAGTGGATTTATTAATTTGGTGGTGTTATCATTGTTCTAGTGTTAAAAATGCTCTCTCTCCCCCACCTTCTGCCCAGCCTCCAACAATGATCGTACCCACTAGTCGACGAATATGGAGAACATCTATCCACAACGATCAGCCTCCATCGAAAGGAAGAGGTTTGCCATCAAAGTCGACAGCCGATACAAAGGAACGAGGATCAAAATCGCTGAAACCATCAAAGATAAGGCTTTCTTCATCTCTATACACTGGTCATCCTTAAGCTGGGTAACAGAGTGTCTCTCCACCCTCCTTACTTTCCCTTTGAACTAGAGATACTTCAAAGAAACACGTGTTGATGATCGGGTGATTTCAATAGAAAAAACCACGAATAGGAAGGGGATTTTAGCTGCGATAGCCAAATTAGACAACAATGGAGGTATTAATAAACTTTTTATACCTGTTGGGGAAGAGCGTAAAGGCTGGAAAGCCTTTTATAATCTCCTATCTTCCTTCAAACCTCACCCCAAAACATTAAAGGCCATTAAATGGCAGACAGCCGCCCAAAACACAATCCTTCAAAGCTCCACCTAACTCCTACAAGGAAGCATTAAATAGGGGCTTTTCATCGAAGCGACGGCCTATAACCCAACATTCGCCCATGCTCTTGGAAAGTTCTATCATTGTAAAAAGACAATGCCTCTGCGATGATTGGTACAGAATAACTAGGGCCCTCCAAGAACACATCAGTGAATATTGTTTCATCAACCCCTTCCAAGAGGACAAAGCCCTCTTAAGATGTGAAGATGTCGAACAAGCAACTGCATTATGTATCAATAAAGGATGGAACAAAGTGGGTACCTTAAACATGAAATTTCAGCCTTGGAGTTTGGATGCATATAAAAACGAATTGGTCACTACTTCATATGGAGGATGGATCAAGATAAAAAATTTGCCCTTGGATAGATGGGATCAAGGAACTCTACAACATACTGGTGATGCTTATGGAGGTTACATTGAAACGGCCAAGAAAACTCTCACCAAACTCGATTTGATGGAAGCATCCATTAAAGTGAGAGAATTTTTTGGGCTTTATTCTAGTCGAGGTAGAGATCCCATCGACCTCCGAAGCCCCTATAATCGTTCAAATCGATCCATTTTTCTTGGTCGAAAACCTTTTGGGTTACATGGCTGGAGTCTGTGGGGATGTTCCAACTTTCGGTAGCTCTAAACGATAGAACACAAAAACCGGGGTGAGTGTGAAGAAATGTGAAGGTGTTCTGGGCCTGTATGTTGAACAAACCAAAAAATCAGACTTCCTTGTTTTTTCTAGAAACAAAAGTACAAACCCCATTATTCCTTGTCCTTTTATTGAAAAAGCGGGGCCCATCTTTGACCACCCACCAGATTTTTGTGAGAAGTCAACCTCACCTAGAACCCTCTACAAGCCACCTTGATTTATTGGGTGCCACAAATAACTTACACATTAGAGGCTTGTCACATATCAATCCTTCTCTCTCTCTCTCTCCCCTTGCCGCCCTCGCCTTGCCATACCCTGAACCTACCTTGACCATTCCTGACCCAAAACCACAACTAACAAAACACTCCTTTCTGACCCGATAACCCCACCTGCGCCCAAAACCCAACCAACGCACACTAATTTGACCCTACCCGAGCAAATTAACTAGCTGAACCTGCTTGACCTGTTAACCCACACGAACCTAATCCTACTCGACCCGTTAATCCTCCCATCATCACCTAACAAACTCCCAATCAACATCTCTAGAAAAAATACTTATCTCATTCCTGGTATGAATCACCATACCTCCCTCCCCCTCACCCAAACCTCCGATATGGATGATTATGCCTCAAGCCCTTTCCCCCTCTCATCTGCCCCTCCTTCGTTGGCCTCTCCCTCCCACAACCTTTATCACCCTAACTCCTCTTTGATCCTAGGGGACTCAATTATTGGAAAGGGCTTATGGGAATCGAAATTAGAGACAGAAGATGGGCCTTCGGTTGACCCATCCATCCATTTGTTCTATATGGTCCCTTGGCTACAAGATAGTGGGCTTTGAATAATGCCCCATCCTAGCCATGAATAAGAAGGTGAAACCGATAAAGAGCCAAATCAAAGGCGTTAGAGAGCTAGGCAACTTCACATCTTCAATGAATTATGACAAACCATCTCCATCCACCAGAGGAAGGGCACTCACATTGAAATGATCATCCTATCATGGAATGTAAGGAGATTGGGGTCTTGGGAAAAGAGGGCCCTCATTAAAAACACCATTCTCAAGCATAATCCAACAATTGTCATCATACAAGAGACCATGCTCTTTGTCATTGATAGACTGACGATTAAATCTCTTTGGAATGCTAGAGAGATTGGATGGGCTGCCTTGGAAGCTAGTGGATCTTTGAGAGGAATCCTTATTATGTGGAGTGATCCATCTTTCCAAATTTCAGAAGTTACTGAAGGTGCTTACTCTCTCACTGCCCTTTTTACTTTAGCTGATGGGTTCAACTTCTGGATTTCGGGGATTATGGCCCATCCAAAGCTCGAGATTGGCTTGAGCTCGATGACCTCCTTGGTCTATGTGAAGATCGATGGATTTTGGGTGGAGACTTTAATGTGACCCGTTGGATATCTAAGAAATCTAGAGGAGGCACTCCCACAAGAAGCATGAAGAAATTCAACTCCTTTATTGATCGTGCCAACGTAATTGACATGAAGCTATCTAGTGGGCTCTTCACTTGGTCGAATTTTAGAGATCAACCCACCCTCACGCTGATTGATCACTTCCTTGCTACTGCATCTGTGTTGGTTAAATTTGGCTTTGTTGCAACAAAAAGACTTGAAAGTCTAACTTTGGACCACTACCCAATCTTCTCTCCATGGGTGATGTGAATTGGGGCCCCTCGCCTTTTAGGTTTGAAAATGCATGGCTGCAACATACAGAATTCAATTCCATGGTGGACTATTGGTGGAAGATCACATCTATGGGTGTCTGGCCGGGCCACCGTTTTATCAAAAAACTTAAGAAGCTAAAAAATGTTCTTCAGACGTGCTTTTGGATGCATCACAACCCAAAAAAATCAATTGCAAGCAGAAATTTCTCTTCTTGACAGCATTGAGCAAGATGGGGATTTCAATCATTTACACAAGATCCTAAGAAACACTCTCAAAGATCAGCTTGCTGCGTTAGTTGCTAAGGAAGAAATGTTATGGAGGCAAAAGTGCAAGTTCAAATGGCTTCAAGATGGTGATATAAATTCTGGCTTCTTCCACCATATTATGGCAACAAGGAAAAGAAAAAAAAACCATTTTGGAAATTTTATCCACAGAAGGTGAAAACTTGTTGAATGATCATGCAATCATCCAGGAATTTATTCTCTTCTATGATACTCTATACAAAACAACCTGGTATCCACATTCTGCCCCACATCTCAAATTGGGATCCAATCAGCATAATTGAAAGAAAAAACTTGGAGAGGCCTTTTACAGAAGACGAAATCTAGAGGGTAGTGAATGATCTTGGTTTGAACAAGTCTCCCGGTTTGGATGGCTACACTTCGGAATTCTATAAGAAATGTTGGAACACTTTTAAGCCTGACTTATTGAGAGTGTTCCAAATTTTTTTTAAGAGTTGGATTATTAACGCTAATATGAATGAAACCTACATTTGTCTCATCCCCAAGAAACTGGATGCCAAAATGGTGAGTGACTTTAGACCCATAAGTCTGACCACTTGCTTCTACAAAATCGTTGCTAGAGTGTTTCCGAGCTGCTAAAAAAGGTCTTCCCTAATACTATATAGTCTATATCCGAATACCAATCTACTTTTTTCGAGGGAAGATAAATATTGGATGCTATGAAAGGAGGAACCATAAGGGAGTTATGATCAAACTAGACATTGAAAAGGTCTTTGATAAGGTGGATTGGGAATTCTTGGACAACATTCTCATTGCCAAGGATTTTGGTTAACTATGGAGAAAATGGATTAAAGGTTGCATTTCATCCCCTAGCTTCTCTATTATCATCAAAGGGAGGCCTAGAGGAAAAATTCACCCAACACGTGGTCTTAGACAGGAAGACCCTCTTTCACCCTTTCTTTTCATTATGATTACTGACTGTCTTAGTAGGCTTCTTTCCCAAGAGGCTTCCAAGGGCAACATTATAGGCTTCGAGGTGGGAGATTATTGCGTAAACCATCTCTAATTTGCGGACGACACCATCCTATTCTCATGCCACAAGGATTTAGCATTGGAGAATATTTTCCACACCATACAGTCCATTGAGAAAGCTTCTGGGCTGACTGTTAATCACTAGAAATCTGAAGTTAGTAGGATAAATATTGATGATCATGTGATGGATAATATTGCTCACAAATTTGGCTGCAATAAAGGTAGCTGGCCTAATACTTATCTAGGTCTTCCACTAAATGGCAACCCCAAATCCCATTCCTTTTGGGCCCCCATTGTTGAAAAAGTTGAGAAAAGATTGCATTCTTGGAGGAATTCCCTCATCTCCAAAGGGAGAAGGCTTACTCTTATTCAAGCAACATTATCCAACCTCAAGTTGCTCTTACCATTGAGAGATTATTCAGAACTTTTCTTTGGAGAGGAACCAAAGGATCCAATAGATTACATCTCCTTCGTTCGGAGAAGGTTACCCTCCCTAAAAGCCAAGGAGGCTTTGGTTTTCCTAACATCAGTGATAGAAACAGAGCTCTACTTGCGAAATGAGTGTGGAGGCACAGAAAAGAAGGCAGCTCGTTGTGGAGGAGGATTATTGATCCAAAGTATGGAAAAACGACTATGAACCGAAGACTGGGTATGTTCTCTATATATTCTGCCAGAGGGCCTTAGAAAAACATTTTAAAGCACTAGGATTTGATGCACAGTAGAATGACAGTCAATGTCAAAGATGGGACAGCAACGTTTTTTTGGAAGGACCATTGGATGGAGATGGCCCCCTTTTGCTCTCTCTATCCCCTCCTCTACTCCATCACCAAAGCCAAAGAGGCAACGATCAAAGATATTTGGAAAGAAGACCATGGTTTTTGGGATCTTAATCTCTGGAGGAATCTCAAAGAAGAGGAAATTGAGGACTGGATTGACCTAATCCAGCACCTTTCTACCGTCGGTCTAGCTGGGGAAGAAGACATTTGGTCTTGGAAGCTTGAGAAACATGGTTTATTTACTACCAAATCTCTTATTAATGATATGGCTCCCAAAAGAGCGCTAATTCATAACCACCTCCCAGAGGCCATTTGGAGTGACAAATACCCTCAAATGGTTAAATTCTTCTTATGGGAACTTTCTCACAAGGCCATTAACACCCAAGATATTCTACAAAGAAGAATGCCTTTTCTTTTGACTGCTCCCCCATTGGTGTTGTCTTCGCAAGAGAAATCTGGAAACACAGGCGCACCTATTCCATATTTGCCCCTATCTACAATCCTTTTGCCCCTTCTGATGCACTCTTTTGGCTGGACAGCTGCCCTTCCACTTGACATCCATGTCCTTCTTGCATCTATTCTCGTGGGTACCCTTTCAAGAAGGAGAAGAAGATTCTTTGGATGGACTTCTTGAGAGCATTCTTTTGGGCTACTTCGATCAAAAGAAATCATAGAATTTTGTCGGGAAGGAACATACTTTTGATAGTTTTTTTTGACAACATTGTTTACCTTGTGATATCGTGGTGTAAATGTTCTAGATACTTTCAACATTATAGTTTTGCTTCCCTTTTAACCAATTGGAGAAGTCTTATGTAACTCCTTTGGCTTGGGGTTTTCACCCATCTTTTGTAATTTCATACATCAATGAAATTATTTCTATTAAAAAAAAAGCTACACTAAATGGTACCTTCTCTTCTACTTTCAGGACTGCAGATCATACAAAGTGGATCAGTGCTTTTCACCAAAAGCAGGATTTTATTGATGTTGTGGAGGTAAGTGACCACTGGTTTTAGAACATAAATGAGAAGCTGTGGATGAAGCAGATTATTGATTATTTTGTGCTATGGACTTAAGTGATTACTTCAACATAGAAAGGTCTCAACTTATTTTCATAATCTTTAGTATCACGTCTTCTTCAATACCTGCAAAAAGGAGAGAAATTTATGGTTTAAACTTTTTAGATCATTTTTATGGAATTTTTGCCTTCGTCACAGAGGAACAGCAGAACCTTCTATGACATAAAAAAAAGTATAGAATGTTTCCTTGAAAATGTTTTTTTTAGGCTTCTCATGGTGTAAAGTGTATCCCTTCTCGATAGCTATAGCATTTACAATCTTCACTGGTTGGAAGAGCATTCTATAATCGTTCTTGGTTTGATTTGGGGGCTTGGTTTTTCCTCACCTCTTATGAAATTTCATACCCTCAATGAAGTTCTTCCTTATATACATATATGTAAATAAAGGTTGAATTACGAGTGTAATTCCTAAACTTTTAGGGTTGTGTCTAATAGGTCCCTTAACATATAAAGTGTCTAATAGATTCCTAAACTTTCAAGAGACTTATTAGACACTTTTTGATGTTTAGAGACCTTATCAGACCAACACTAAAAGTTTAGGAACTAAATTACTTGGAGTTGGGTTTGCCGTACATATCCTTTTCTCCCTCCACACCCACCCCAACCACAAAAATGAATTAACGGGTAATATTGCTTTGGATTTATTTCAGGAAATTTGCTTCATTGAACAAAGTGAGGAATTATGTTGGTCTTTCATAAAATGTCGTTTTGATTCATGAGTTTTGAGTTTAGGTTTTCGTGAGTGTTAGAATATGAAGCCAAACTTGAGCTGCCTGGTGAGCAAGCTCCTTGGCGAGTAAACTCCTTGGTGAGCAAGTTGTATTTATATTTAAAGACGCCCTTGTGAGTTCCTTAGGAAATGAAATTCGTGAGTCATTTTTCTTTAAGGGAAAAAAGTGAGAGAAATCCTCTTTCAAGAAAAAGATTTGTGAGACATTTTTTTTGGGAGAAAAGTGTGATAAATTCTCTTTGAACGGTGTAAACTCTTATAATTCTCTCTAATAGTTGTAGTGGAATCTGCATTGATAGCAGAGAATTAGACGTAACCCAACATTGCAGTGAACTAGTATAAATTCGGTGTCGTTCTCTTCTCTCTCTTTGCTTGATTGATTATTGTTCTTGCTTAAGTAATTAGATTAGTTTATCTATTTATTTGAGCAACCTATTTCAATTAGTTATTGATGCTGCATACTTGAAACTTGAATCGATTTGGGCATAGAGATTATATATATATATATATATATATTGACTGCAACTGTATTTGAGTTGCTATATATATTTTGGAATATCCCCTAATAGTTAGTAGGTCTTGAAGTAATACACTTTTACCCACTTTTGAATTTAGTTTTCATTTAACTCCTAGCTTTCAAAATGTTCACTCTTTATTTTTGATTTTTTAGTTAAGTTTTCTTTTGGTCTATAAGTTTCAAAATGTCACACTTTTATCCCTGACATGATAAAATGAAACCGTTAGTTATCCTCACAGAAGGTTAACTAGGATGTAAATGAGTCTATTTAATATTAATTTATATTATTTATTATATGCTTACATAGCAAAAAAATATTTATTTTTATAAATTTCAATAGGCGATATCACAAAAGAAATAATAAAAAATCTCTCCACCCACCCCATTCTCTCTCCTCTACCACATTTTTATTATATTTTGTGGTAAAAATATTTATTATTATAATATTCTAATATGTGATTAGAAAACTCATGTGTCAAGAGATGGGAGGTGACCGAACAGTGTGCTGATAGTGTGGGAAGATGGGGTGGGGAGAGATATTTTATTATATATTTTTTCTGCCACATAACCTACTAAACTATTATGCATATAAATATTTTTACAAGGTAAGCGTACGAATAATATAAATTGATATTAAATGGACCCATCAACCGTTAGTCAACATTTCATTAGGATTATCAACGAGTCTGTTATGTCAAGAACAAAAAATGAGTATTAGTGAAAACTTAGATAAAACTGCAACATTTTGAAATTTAAAGACCAAATCAAAACTCAACTCAAAATGCAGGGGTAAAAATATAATATTTTTAACCTTGGGATCAATTAGAAACTAAACTTAAAATTTAGGAGTAAAAATATAACATTTTGAAACCAAAGGATCAAATTGAAACTAAATTTAAAATTTAGAGACAAAAATGTATTTTATCCCAAACTATTTTATCAATCAAATTTCATGTCAGATCAGATAATGTATATATTTTCGTTGTTATTAATGTATGCTTTAGGAAATGGACTTATAGTTATAACATTATTTTCTTTTCTTTTATGACAGGCAATATTTAGGGGAGCAATGAAAGGCAAGCTCATTGTGAACTGTCCGTTGCCTCCCGAGCGAATTCCAAAATATCAGTTACTATACAAGGATGTGTGAGACAAATTGGCATTTAAAGTGCTCTACTGGTCACTGGATTTGCTTTCCTCCTAGTTTATTTCTAACTAGTTTCTCCATGGTATCAGTCGCTCCTGCTTTCTGTGAAGTCCGATTCTAGGTGATTCCCAATCGAGTCGCGATAACTGAAGAATGGCTGAAATTTAGTTGAGATTCGATGAAAATGTTGCAAAAATGCTCTAATGTCTCCATCTTTGCTTCGATCCTTATTTCAAGTATTTCAACATTTCTAATATGAATTAGTGATTTGGTGAATTGAAGAAGTTTGTGCGAGCACTTTTCTTCAGCTACAGAAAGAAAATAGAAGAAAATGTGATGAGTTTCAGAGAATTCAAGTTGAGTACTTGTTCCAAGTATTGAGGTACTAGTTCTTGTTAGCTTTTAGTAGATTCAGCCTCTGTTTATTACTAATTTCTCTTGTATTAGTTTTGTTAGTGAGAGACTAATAATGATGTTGAATGCAGCTCCGTTTATTTTGTTTGGCACATCAACAGAAATAGAGAATTATGTTTCTTATCAGAGATATTTCCAAGCAATAGAATAAGAGATTGAAAGAGGTCTTTTCTTCTGTGTACTTGGGTATGTGTCAGCAAGTCTTTCTATTATTTAGGTTTCTATGTTATGAGAAATGACTTGCTGATAACAACCATAAATTAATCCAATAGCAATGATTAAAGGTACAAACTCCAACTCTATATTTAAATCCACCCTCATAAGTTCAAGTTATGGATATTAGTTGGGTCATGAGTTTTGAGTTATGGTGATATGTTGTAAAATTTTCTTTTATTATGTTGTAGATGTTGGTAAATGCAATATAATATGTATATTTTCATAACTGTATTAAAACCATTCAAAATTTTTTGATAGCGGAAGATATTTTATTAGATTTTAACTCATGCAATACATAAATATAAAGAAAACAGTTAAATTGAGATTAGTTCAATTAATTAAGGTATATTTTTTTTACTATAAAAAAATCATGGGTTTAAATTTTTACTTCTTCATGTTGTTGAACTTAAAAGGAATGTAAGAAAACATACCAATCATTGAAGATTAGTTATTGCAGTCTGAGGTGAGCATCTAGAGAGCCTCAAATATTAAGATTAGAAAAGGCATCTGTTGATTATGTATTGCTCTACTTATATAATTCTTTCTGGGTTATTTTCACTAATAATGTGTTTTTATAAATAATAATACAATCAAGGTAGGATTTTTTTTAAAAAAAGTCTAATAACGTAGACTAAATAAGGAATTTTTTCTAATTACTGTAGTCATAGCTATCCACTAGGCTTCGATTGGCTACGCATTTGGACTAATTGAGAGTCGAGACATAAATTTGTAATTATTTCTCAAAAGAAAAAAAAAATTAAAGAAGTAAAAGAGACACATACATTGGTAATTTAGGCTTGGCTTCAAAGAAATACGTTTGGCCATTTATTGAGCATATCGTTTGTTCCACAGGTTTTTTGAATTTCATGGTTTAATTTTATGTGGTTAAACTTAAATAAAAGGGCAAAATACACTTTTGATCCTTGAGTTTAAGGATAATTTCTATTTGATTTTAAGTTTCAAAAAGTGACAGTTTAGTCTCTAATCTCACTCATAAAATGCGATGTGTTAATTATGAACGATGTGGCTAAATAAAAATTTTATTAAACAATAAAACTTTAATAAAAAAAAATAAAAAAATAAAACAACCCACAAAAAAAAAAGAATCTTGTCCGTGTTCTTCATGCTTCATTTCTAATTTACGTATTCATTCGATAAAACACAAAATTTTTCATTCGCTAAAACAAAATTGTTCTTTTTCTTTCTCCTTCTTCCTTTTCATTTTCCTCTCTTCATCGCCCCTCTCCTCGTCTAAATTTTCTTGTGGGGGATATCTCTCTCTATAAAGATGATAATATAGTGGTGTTGGTTTGTGGTCTAAAAAGGGTCGTACATTTAATTCTGGGAGGGGGAGAGAGAAACTTTTTTGCAGTAGTAGAAGATTTTTAGGGTTTTTTTAAGCAGAAAACCAAGGGCAGTCGCTCCTGTAAATGAATGAGAGAGAGAGATTTGGAGTCGTGGGGTGTGGTGAGTTTTAAGGGCAGGGCGACAAGCAACATGTTTTAATAATTTTTTTTGTAGTTCTATAGACAAAAACCGAAGGCAAGTAGACTCGTATCCATCCCGCACTCTTCGTTAGGCCTAGTTCAATGTCTCATCATTGTTTCCCACAACCAAATTTAGAGACGAGAGGGGCATGATAAAAAAAAGAGGAAAATGAAGAGGAAGACGGACAAAGTAGAAAGAAAAATAATGTAGGTTTTTGTTTTGTCAAATGAATCTATAAATTAGAATTTTTTTTTTTTTTTTTTGTGTTGTTTTATTTTCTTGACATGTCATTGTTTTTTCTATTAAAGTTTTATTGTTTAATAAATTGTTTTTTAGCCACATTATCATGTCACTTAATCTCTCAAACTGCCATGTCGGCTATCCATGAGTGATAGAACCATTTTCTAAATGTTAGAGACTAAACTGTCACAAATAGAAACCTATCCTCAAATTCAAGGACTAAAAGTATACTTTACCATAAATAAAATTAAAATAATTGAAGAAACAATTTTAAAGCTGATTTATAAAAATGATGATTTAAGTTGGTGGAAATTTAAGCATCCAAGATGAACTATACTGTTGTTTGAATTTAGCTCAACTATTGTGGTAAAAATGTGTGTCTTATTGACCAACATTATATTTTTGACAACTAGGATAGAGGTATATAGAAAGGGATATATATATATATATAAAGTTGTTAAATTTTTAATGGCGGCGGACAAATGTGTAGATAAGTATTGTTTTTAGTAAACTTCTTTAACAATTGTAAGTTTAAATTTTCACCTATTTATTTGAAATGTAATACTTTAAATATAAATACATAATTAACTGAGATCAAACAGACTTACAATGAATGTATTTCAAATATGAGCACATTCTAGCTTTCATTAGACCATGAACTAATGAAAGTACATGGATTTTGAGGTTTATGTAGTAGTCCAAGAAACTCGTGCTTTTGTTTAGCCTAAGCATCTGAGTACAATCCAACCCAACCTTCACAATTTCGGGTCAAGTGGGGTAGGGTTATTGGGGTCCACGAAGAAGCTTGGGTATTTTGATAAAAACAAGTGCCCAACAATTGTATCTTTTCTTTTTCCTGAGTTCAACAACATGTGGGGGTGGGGGGTTAAAGCCCATGACCCTTGATCAAGAAGATATTGTTGGGGTTGATGTCCTAAATCTCATGAGTTTCGTAGTTCAATTTGACACAAATTATTTATTTAATAAAATAAAGTGTTATTTTATTTGACATTTAGTGTGCATTAATCAAATCCAATAAACTAAGATCCAATGTTATTTTATGTAACTTAAACATGTATGTGGTTGACATACATGTGGATCATGTTTAAGTAATAACCTAAACGATCTATAGTATATGGATAAGATTGAGTACCTTATCTTGGTAATGCTATTGGATATGACCCACTTTGTAATTGTTACAAGAGTTGTAAAGTGTTACAAAGAATTATGATCCTAATTGTTCATGTTGAGATATGTGAGTGGGGGTATCCTATACAAATAGTTTGTATAAGACCAGACCACGAAATGATTAGTCTCTCTTTATAACGCCATTGCTTGAAGAGATTAACATTTCACTAGGATGATCATAGGTAACTCGACCTTAATCTTGAGTGAGTTGTGAACTTCTGTCTATGAAGGCAATTCTTTAATCTATATGGGTGAGAGTGGCCGAGTTCTCTGACTCAATAAGCCAACTTTTTTGGGAATTTGTCCGAGTAGGTAGCTGGAAACACAGCTACAGAAGATGGAATTTACTCATTCTCGTCTCGAGAATAAGTAGATGAATTGTTCACCCCTAAAAGAAACACATAGCAAGAATAGAAAAAATACACTAAAACAAACAAGTCTAAAAATAAAAAATAAAAGCCCTTAACCAACAGGCCACAACTAGATCACAGATAAACAGGAAAGAAGGGTGTTCAGTAGAAGGAAAAGTAAAAGATCAGTGACGCCCTCCCTTAGTTATTACCTTCATCACTTTGAGCTTTTACAGGGGTCTAGGTGTTCCAAACATGGCCGTGGAAGCAGAGGAAAAGAGGGTAAGAATGCTGAAAGTTGACTTGCATGGCCCTCAAGATGGCCACATCACGCTGATTGGCATAATCTCAATAGGTATGCTACTGAGATTCAGAATAGCTAAGGCGTTGTAGCATATTGGCCTACTGATCCATTAGAGTGTTGATGCCAGCAACCACATTGGTGCATTTTCTCCTCCCATCTTCCTTTGTTAATTTGGCTACACCCACATTATCAATGCCTCTATTTTCCTCCCAAGACTCTTCATCCTCCTCCAAAGGCACACCAGGTTGAAGACAAAGAGCAGTGATGATACTGTTGGGGTTGATGCCCTAAACTCTAGTGGTCTTGTAATTTATTCAAATTATTTATTTAAATAAGAGTTATTTTATTCGACAATTAGTGTGCATAAACTCAAT
>JAOANK020062243.1:0-19639 GCA_026257165.2 Telfairia occidentalis
TCTTAGGTGGACTTTTTGATTAATACTAATTAATGAAAGAGTTAAATGTGAAATAATTAATATAAAATAGCGAATTTGAGCATAATTTAATCGATTAAGACAATAATAATTTCTCTAAATATTAGAGGTTCAAAATTATCATTTCACTTGTCCTTGAGAACTCAAAACCGGAAAAAATAACAAAAAGTAAATACAAAATTTGTGATATTAGTTCCTCACATTAACTTTATTTTTAATATGACAAAAAAAGACTTCAAAGTAAAGTGTGCAATAAATGTGCAAAATTTGTAATGTAAAAAATGTAAAGGTTAATTGGATACTAATATTCTAATCTTTGGACATAAAATTGTACGTTTTGTCATTGTTGCTTTTGTTCTTTTCTCTTTTTCCGACCTGTCAATAATTATTTTAGGTAAGGGCACAAGTAATCTCTTCCTTCTTCCACTCAAAAGATTTTCCAGTTTTTCACATTTGGAAGTTAAGTCTCAATTTTTTTTTGAATCATGTGGTAATTAGGAATTAAATTATTTTGGAATCTTATTATTGAATTCACTAAGAAATTTCTTTGAATGAAATATTCGAGCTAGCCTAATGACTTTGAGACACAAAATTTATTATCTTAGTTTAAAATATATTAAAATTAAAAAAGTTTTTTTTTTTATTGCCAAGTCAGTATGCATATGTTGTTCTCAATGTGTATCAAAGTAGCCATAAGACCTTATTTTTAAATTTTTCACAAACTCTATTTTTAAAAATTATAAACCAAAGTTGTGGAGTAACTTAATGTATAAAAAAGTCACTAAAAAGTAAAGAATTTATAAAAGAAATTAATGTTTCAATGTTTGTATGGTGTCATTTAAATAATTGGCAATCTCAATTCTCGAAGCGACAACAATATATATAGCCTAATAAGTAACAACGAAAATTTAGTGAAGAACCTAAGAGGATGGACTCTGACCTAATACATTTAGAGCCTTTTGCCAAGGAACTATGGATGGAAATTATGGAGTTAAAGAAACCTTTGATCTAAATATATATATATATAGATATATATTTTTTTTCAATCAATTACTTGCCAGAATGATTGCCAGTTGATATCAAGCGCCACAAACTTCTAGTGCCATAGTTCATTTCGCATGAATAATGAGAATTATTTATCTTCAAACCGGTGCAATTTTTTTTTTTTACTAAAAAATATTAAATATACTTTAACTAGTTTTTAGATTAATAGTGATTTAGAGATGAATATCATCGAATTAGAAGTCTTAAACTCAAATCCTCTAATGTTATTTTCTTCCTTCATTTGATATTATTATAGTTCATGGATTGAATGTTGTAAGACAAATTAATATCTGAACTCTTATGTAAATGGAGTTATGAGCGGTGAGAACTTGTATTTCTAATATAAGCATTTGTTCAAATTAAATGCTAGCACAAAATTAAGATTTGACTCTCTAAACGAACATAGCTCAATTGATATAGCTCCTTGATCAAGAGGTCAAGAGTTTGAATCTTCCGACCCTCACATGTTGTTGAACTAAAAGAAATTAGAATTTGACTAAAAAAAAAGTGATTTGTATGGCCTCTTTTTGGGGTTGAGAGAAAATTGTGAAAGAGAGGGGAAAAGAGGAAGGAGTCGCCGCCTGCCGCCGTTGCCACTTGAGAAAGGGAGAAAAGACGCCGCCTCCGCCGCCTGAGCCTTGTGATATGCTTGGCTGCTCGAGAGAACGTTGGCGATCTCCATTTCGAGCTCGAGTTGCGTGCGACTGCTCTTTGGGTTTCTTGGGCATCAAAGGTTGTATCACTCTAATCTTTGTGTTCTTTGGTGTTCCTTTTTCTCTTGCATGCTCTCTCTCTTATTTTCGCAAAGACTGTATATGTGTTCTTGAGGAATCTTGTTGTTCTTGATTATTAATCCTCCAAGAATGTGTGTTTCGTTATATTTTTTCTCTCTGTAAATATGTCTATTGTATTATGATTTCTTAGATATCTTAATAGTATTGACTAAGTAAGAGAGATTTCACCATTTGTTAAAAAGAAAAAAGAAAAAAAAGAAAAGAAAGAGAGATTAGGAAAAAAGAAAAGAAAAAAAAAACGAAACTTAATTAGCATTCATCGATGTGCATTGTCACTTGAGCATAAACCCTCATGGTTTTGCTTTTAGTTTCACCCAAAAAGCTTCATACCAATGAAAATAGTTGTCTTCACTTATATACAATTGATTGTTGGGATTGTGAAGCCCAAATCATCAAGTATAATTGTTCATGAAAGATTTGTCGTACAGTCTGATGTTCGAATAATAGTGTCGAGACGTTGCTTGATGAGCAAGTCGAGATGCTTGGTGAGCAAGTTGAGCAACTTAGTGAGGAAGTCTTGTGGACTACTTATTGAGAAAGTTGAGCAACTTAGTGAACAAGTATTGTCACCTTTAAAAGGGGCTAGAGAATGCTCATTTGTGTGTGGCCTTGGTTCCCCAAAGTGTATGCTTAGAGAGATTGTAAGATTGCTCTTTTCTTTGGTTTTGCTAACCAAGAGTACTAAGAGTCGAGATTGTACGACGAAGTGATTAGTGAGAGATCCCATTGTATTCTTCAATATTAGTGGAACCTGCAATTGCAGGAACTGGACGTAACCTTGTTCTCGGTTGAACCAGTATAAATCTTCTGTGTCTAAATTCCTTTACCCTTAATCTTTTACTTTCGTGGTTCATTTATTGTTGTGTGTTCTTTTGCTGCACTTAACTGTGGAAGGGGAATACTGTTAGGCTACTGAAGTTTGGGCCTCAGGGGATTTTCCGCATCCCGTATTGTTATTCCCAACAATTGATCTTTCATTTTCCTAGCCAATGTGGGACAATGTTTCCACTCCTAACAATAGTATCATAAAGCATGTAAATAAATTCAAGCTTTTGTCATTGATTTGAACAACCATGATTACACTTCAAACTTATACCAATTTTCATGAAGTGGGGACATTGGGGACAATTTACTATTATTGGAATCCATCCACTAAATTTAGGAAGAATCTATTAGGAGTGCGACCAAAGTCCCACATTGCTTAGACAAGGGGAGGATCACGGGTATATAAGAGAGGGACAACATCTTCATTGGAATGTGGCCTTTTGGAGTGAAACCAAAAATAAAACTATGAGGGCTTATGCCCAATAGACTGTAAAGAGATCTACAAAGCAACATATCTTCAATACGGTGTAAACAAAGGGGTAAAAAAGACTTTTCTCATGTGATACAAATAAATGAAACACGTGGGCAATAAGATTCAATGTGCTGCCTTAACATAGACAATATCATACCAATGTGGAGGATTCGTTGTCCCTATTAGACTCACTCTTTCACAAGTATGAACTTTGGAGCTAACTCATTGAAGTAGTGTTTAAATGAATAAGGGAAGTTATTTATTTTCAAATTATTCTTTTTCCATTTGTTCTACGAGCAAAAGGTGTTTAGCCAAAATCAAATGGATTGCATTTGTAAAGTCAACCCTGGGTTTTGTGTTGAAGACTACAACTAATGGATCTTCTCTGAATATTTCCAATTCCGCTAAAGGTATCTCCAACCTGCAAGTTTTGTACTGTATGGCACAATGTACCATTTCATTGTGGAGCTTATATTACCATATTTCTTCTTCTTCTTCTTCAGAATATTCAGGAATAATAGGAATCCAAACAATATTATCTCTATCCTCATTTTTTACTTTAAATATGTATTATTGTAGGGACCTCATTTGAGTTGATATGTGTTATAACTTATTGTAGTTCTTGATCACAAATAGGGATTTTATTATGTAAATTTGAGTGATTTTAGACCATAAACGGAAGCAAGAATATTGGATTTATAAGATGTACAGCGAGAGAGAAAGAGCAAAAAATGAACACCAAGATTTATAGTGGTTCGGTCCGAAGACCTACTCCACTTGCAAAGAGAAAAAACCTCATTGCATAGTCAATATTATTAAAGATCAAAAAAGAATTAACAATTGTACAAATAGACATATACAAAGATCAAGAGAATCACTCAAGGAAGTGCATGAGAGTAAAACTACCAAGAACACAAGAAGAAGAATGCTACGGAGATGGCCCGAACACAACTCCACCGTGGAGTTCGCCAACTCACCCTCTCCGATGGCCAAGCTTAGATGAACCAAGCGGCGACATCGTTTCTCCGACAAAGCTTGACCACGAACGGACCCACCGCCTCCCTCTCTCTCACGCAACTCCCTTCCCTTCTCTCTTTTTCTCTTTTTCAAAAAATGGCACAAAAAATATTATCTCGGTTTATTTTCACCCATGAGATGTATTTATATGGAGGTAAAGAGTTGAGTTAAATGAACCCAACTTAAACACATGGGTGAAGTTATTTTAACTCAACTAACTTGAGCTCATTTATTTTACAAACAAAAAAATAAAGTTTACGGGCCAACAGTATGAAGATGCAGGCGGCCCAAATTCATTTATACAGAGAGAATTTAATAAAAGGATAAAGCTGTGGAGCATATAATACATAATAAAGTGGTGAGCTTTAATAAAACAGCCCAAATAATACAGTGTAATAATGAAAGCAACTCCAACAATTTGCATCGATCTTTCCTTCAATAAGCTTAGACACAACCAGTGTTATGTTAGTAGCAAAGTTATCAATGTGATCTACAAGTCATATATAAAGGTCAATCTCATCTCTACTCAAAAAAAAAAAAAAGAGGCCAATCTCATCTGCATTATAAATAACATGATTTTTAAGTCAGCATACTTGTACGCATTAAAATCACACTCTCAATCATAGTAAAGTTAATATAAATATATGTGAAACATCGTCCACGCTTTTTGTAAAAGGGAAAATCCATCTGTGTAATAAAAGCTATTATTATGTACAGTATAATATATTTGTAAATTTGCATATATATGTTTAAAATAAAATTTATTTAGCGAAATCTAACGTATTTCAATTGGTTAAGACATATTTTTTTAGCAAGAGATCTTGAATTTCAATCCTCTATCCTTACATATTATGTTGAACTAAAAAATATTATTTAAAATAACGTTTAATATATTATAGTTAGGATCATATATAATATAATTCGGATTCTTTTTTAGTAATTACTATTCTTTTAAAAAAGCAAATTTAAGCCTCCAAAAAAACAGAGGGAGTGAGAGAGAGAATCAACTTTAGTCTTTAAAGTTTATTTATTTTACAATTATTTTTTTTTTATTGAGTTTAAAAAATCAGTTAGATTTCCAATCTATTTGTTCGTAAATAGAATTACGGCACAATTAAGGAATATAGTGATCAAATGGTCATTATTTAATATATGTAACATAAACTGAGTGCCAATTCGAACATAAGCTCAATTGATTTAAGTATATCTTTTGGATTAAAAGGTCGTAGGTTCGAATTTCCACTTTTACATATTGTTGAACTAAAAAAGCAATGTAATGTAAAGTAAGCATAAATATTTGTTTCTTGCATAAAAAAACTATCAACCTGAAAGGTTGTTGTTTCGAATTTCTACCTCACATATTATTGAACTAAAAAAAAAAAAGCTTTATTAATATATACATTACAAACAACATAGAAAAGTAGAGTAATAATCCACATAAGGCATTAACTAGACCTTCTATTGCAACTATCATATTATAAAGTTCACACTCTCAATAATATTCAAGGAAAAAAAAAAGACAGCTTCATTTGTTTCTTTCTTTTCGAAGACAACTTCAAGTTGGGTGGTGTTATAATTTAGATGGAAATTATGATATTTGAACTTGAACGAACTATTTCTACGATGAAGGCTAAAATTAGGTGGAGCAAATATAGATATTTTTTAAATAAAAACTTAGAAGCTAGGTGGAGAAATTGGCCTCCTGTCTGGTATATTTAATTTGGCTCCATCTCTATCTTAGAAACATGTCTGAAAATTGACCTTGTTCTCGAATCATGTTGAGATGATTTTCAAGTGTATTGAGTATAGAGCTGATTTTTTCGAACAATTCATTCAAATACCTTTGTGGTTGACCCCTGAAAATATAATCACATAAACACAATAAGTTATTTTCAATATCCTTATTAATTAAGTTGTTCTACTAAAGGGCCAAATAAATAAAATCAGTTTTATAAATTACCTTAAATTAATAACCAAATGCATTCAATGAGCCACTTTTCATGTAAAATAAAATTAGTATCATCGTCCAAATATTTGTACTAAAAATCTCTAAATATTATAAATTATACAATATTGAGAGCTTTTGAAGGTTTGCTACAATCACTTTCCTTTTAATCTTCTTCGAATAAGCTTATTTACCTGTTTCAAAAGAGTACTTAAAAATTAATTTTGGAAACAACAATACTGGAAAATGTACACTAGTACTACACACACCATTAAAAATTTGTTAAATATTTATTTTTTTTTTGAAAAAAAGAATATTCGTTTTTCATTTCTCTTTCCTAGCTAATTATGTAAAAGCCATTAGGATGGTGTGTAACCAAATATTTTCTTTTTGGAAAAAGTGATTTTCGACTTAGATTAATCACTACAACAAACTTTCAAATTGTCATGTCATGTCCACAAAAACAGCATAAAAAAAAAAAAAGAGAACTTGGAACACAAAAAACGATAGAGAATTATTAAAATGGACATATAAGTTATAATACTTACTCGGTGTCATTTAAATAACTTGACATCTCAATTTTGGCAGCAACAATAGTGTGTATGACCCAATAGGAAGCCAGTGGAATTTGGCGAAGGACAGAAGAAAAGTCGTCTGACAGTTGGTTTAGATCGTCATATCTGGAGAATTTGATGAGTTGATTCATGTACTTGATGGCTCGCAAGCAGCTATAGATCAGACTATTGGGGCTAAAAAGCACTTGTCGATATTTGATGGAGTTTAATTGCCTCTTCAAGAACGGGACTCGCTTGATAGTTGCCAATGATTTTGCAAGTGGGTCTAACAATGAATAATAATTGAGATGCCACATCTCTCCATATTCACTAGCAAAAGCAGTCAACGTTAGAACTGCTTTTGCTTCCCATGAGTAGTTGACCAATATATCAAGAATGTCTAGTGTTGTTTGATGTGCTTTTGCCATACCTGGACCTTTGCATCCCAACTGACAGATCACAATATTCCATCATTTAACATTATATTACTATTTTAATTAATTAAATAATTAAATGTAAACGTATGTATATCATGCGTAAAATTAAAGATTATCATGAATTTAATTAGCTCCATTTTTTTTTTCTAATGTGACCTCGCTTGATATCTGGTGAAGGGTACAAAGTGGTGGATCAGCAACATTCACGTACAAGAAATCATTTGCCAATCCTCCTTCCTTGCCCTACAATTGAATATGAATATCACATATATAAAATGATTAGGAAAATGGATTATCAAATAGAAAGTATATATGGAGAAGTGGGTACTGTTTTAAATACTTACTTGAGAAATAACAGTGATGATTTGATCGACCGTTGTGATGATACTATCAACAAGTACGATATAATTGTCGACGTCAATATTGATTTTGTGATCGTCACGATGTCTAGTATATATGTAACTGGTGAGGGCCTCATCGGAGAAGTGTTCTAGGCTATGATCCTCCGTTTCCTTAGTGGTTAAAACTTTAGGATGTCTCAATGGAGCAATGGTTGAGTTGGTAGGAAATGATAAAGACATGATTTGATAAGAAAAAAAGGAATAGTTTTGAGAGCTTAGAGAAAATGCAAGGCAGAGGGAAGGAGGAGATTGTTGTGCTGTTTTGCTCTGATTTCCATTGCCTATTTATGGTTCTGAAGAAACAAAAAAAAAGTGAGATAACCGATAGTCTCTTTTGTCCCACACAAACAAAAGAATATTGTGTTCTAGCTGACTGAGTCAGCTTTATCTAACAAGTGGTAAAACTGGGTCCATTCCATATTTATTCTTATTCTTTTTTTTTTTTTTTAAATTCAACCACTGTAGTGAAGATTTGAATCCACAACATTTTAGTAGGATAGATACGACTAAACCAGTTGAGCTACGTTCAAATTGAGTTATTTATTCTTATTCATTTTCACACATTATTGCACCTATACTTAAAACTTAAAAAGTGGTCATTTCTATATTTGATCTTATTCATTTTGATCTACACTTTTTGTTTTTTTTTTTTTTTGCTTTTTAACCAAAGTAATGATTCAAAATTTGGATTCAAATTCATATTTTTCAATCAACTTTATCACCTAGCTAGTAGCCACACACCCCCTTGTCATTAAAATAAATGCCTATTACAAAGTTCATATGCTATATCTACCAATAATGTTTGCCATATTGAAATTTTTGTAAAGAATCGTTGACTCATAACATAGGCATCTTAATAAAAAAATCGAAACAAATAGTACCTTTTTTTAAGAGCATAAGATAAAAAATCATTGGAACCAAAACTCTAATTTAACCCAACAAAAAATTACATGATGACTGACTGTGTTTTATTTGTTTTATATTAATACTAATTGATGAAAGAGTTGAAAGTTATACACTAAAATAGTTATACGGTAATCGTAAATAATACTCTTACATTTTTAATCTACATAAATTATTATTTCTATCACGTTAACTTTATCTTTAATATTAAATAAAGAATAAAATTTAAAAGTAAAGTTTAATGTGCAACAATTTAAAATCCAAGATTTATGATACAAAAAAATGTGACTTAGTATCTTAAAATGTAGAAAAGTATTAATATGAATAATATGAGCATACTTAATGGATAAAGCACATTATTATCACTTAAAACGCCCATGGTTCAATTCTCGAAAGAAGTGAAAAAAATTATGTATACTTTTATTTTTATGTAATTTATTTTTTAAAATAAAAATCAAAGGGACCACCAGTGCACCATATATATTTGAAAACTATATTCTAATCTTTAGGCATAAGATTGTCTGAATGGTTAAAAAAAAAAACCAAAATAAAAAAGGACATAAGATTGTATGTCAATATCAGTCCCTTTGCTTTTGTTTCTTTTCTCTTTTTCCCTACTTTTGGTAAATCTATGAATGCAATGGCACAAGCAATTCTCTTTTTTCCCTTCTTCAACATGAAAGAGTTTCCAATTCTTTCTCCTTTTGAAATCATTATATGTGGTAGCATATGATGAATTATTCAACAAAGTTGGAACAATCGGACTAACGATTTCATATACTATTAGATGTAGAAGAGAGAAACTAAAAATTTATGGTTTAACTATGCATTCAAAGATTTAGAGGGTGCCAATCACAATATGGCAGCTACATTGAATAGCTTTTTGGTACCACACACAATAAAGATCTCTATTTCTCTAAATAGCCAGCAATTGAAGTCATATTTCATGATTGTATAGATTTTTTTTTAATTCAACGATATGTGAGGTGACCCTCTGAATTTTAGGTTGAAGATATATATGCCTTAACTAGTTGAGTTATGTTTAGATTGACGATTTCATGACTTATAATTGAGATAAATATTTCATTTTAAATGATTAAATAATTGTAATAACCAAGAAATTTAATATATTATATAATTTTTTTTAGTTCAATAATTGTAGAATTAAGGGGCTCGAATCATCCATTCTTGCGATGGTAGTTAGATGCCGCTTTATCTACTTAACTATGCTTGAATTAGTTTGTTAATTTATTAATTAGCAAGTATTGAAGATTTATGCATTGAATTTGATAAACTTGTAATTAACAATCTCGTAATTTGTTTACCACTAGTACATTAGTAATTTTTCGCTTACCTTTAAATTTCTGAAAGACCCTTTAAAATTTTGACCAACTTTAAATATAAATAAGGGAGGGTAGAAACTGTCAAACTGAACATAACTCAATTGGTTAAAATATATCTTTTTGATCGAAAGTGGATTCAAATTCTCACCTTCTATGTTGTTAAACTAAAAAAAAAAGTTGAAATTTTTACTTTTTAAGTCTTTAAATTTTGCTTAATATTTTAAAATTTAAAATAGATAAAATGGCTTTTGTAATGGGTAGCAATTTTTTTTTTTTTTTTTTTGCTATATATATTTATCAGTTTTAAGTTTTGCAAATATAACAATTTTTTTAAAAAAAACTTATTTCTTTTTTTTTAGTTATTCCAATTTTGCTTCCTTATTTTTAGATTATGTGATATACTATCAATGATATAAGTATATTATATTAGTGATATACCTAATATTAAATATATCAACAATTAACGTATATCGTTGATATACTTATATGAAACATATCAATTGTATACTAAATCAAAGATATACTTTATATGAAATATATTAATAGTATACTAAATCACAAAAGATTTTTTTAACTCGTTTTACTCCTTTAATTTTTCATTCAAATAAATTTTCATATTCTTGTTCTCTTTATTTTAATTCAAAATTTTATTTTTCATCTGTCACTTTTTATTTATTTATTTAGTTTCTCGTTTATTTTCTCCATTAATTTTTTAACAAAAATTTTGTAGTCGCTCATAGAAAAACCATTAACCATAGGCACAATAAAGATTACTGAAAACTAAATAGAAAAAAGTAAATTAAATCAACTATTAAGTACTGATATATCTAATATTAAGTACATTGTTGATATACTTTTTATTACATACATCAAGAAAATAGTATATTCGCAAGATCAGGTATATTAGTGGTATATCACTAATATTATTGATATAATACTAAATATATTGTTGATATACTTCTTAGTATATATATCAAATAAATAGTATATCAACGATATACTTTGTATCATATATATCAGTAGTATATCAATGGTATATCACTGATATCCTTAATATAAAATTGTGCACTTTATAAAAAATACAGTCATTTTAAGGGTATTATAGATTTTTTTGTATTTTAGTTTGGGTTGCACCTTGATTTTTTTGTTATATTTGCAAAACATGAAAGTGGTCGTTAGATTTGCAATATCCTATTTAAATTTTGACAAATTTGCAAGACCCATTATAAAACAAACAAATTCAATATAAACCGGAATAAATTTTAAAAATGAAATTCAATACTAAAATCCTAGACAAACAAACCCGAATTTTTTTTATAAAATTTGTTTGGTGGTGAAACAAATCATTTATTGAGAAAATAATATCGATAATGAAGTAAAACCTTAATTTGGGTATGTATTTTAGAAATTCAGTTTTTAACATTGTTAGGTCTAAGCAGCCATAACTAGCTAATCGATGATATAAATGATGAAAAAATATTTTGATGCAATTTACAATGATTTAATAAAATTCATTTATATTAGTAAGAAAACGTAGAATTTTATATGTATGCATTTAAAAGTAGTTACCACGAACAGTCTTACCAGATATTTTGGGGTGATTACACAAGGATGGATTGATAGAGATATTAGATTTGAATGAACCACCTGAAAATATCACATGCCCTTTTCAATACCCTGCAAAATAGAAATAATAATCATCAATATCAATCTTAGTATCATTATGTGAATGTTAGGTATATATATAACCTGAAATATATGGTCATGGTCGAAAAAGTGTTCGAGGCTTAGCTCATCCTTCGTCCAAAGTTACACAGAAAAAATAAAAATAAAAAGATGATTTTGGAAACACATAATTAGTAAGTGGAAGAAGAAAGAAGGGTTTGTTTGTGTGGTTGCTTTGATTTGCCCTTCCCCTATTTATAAGTCCATGGAATGAGTCGGAGAAAGAGAGAGTTTAAGATCTACTTATATTTTTTTTTGGTTGGTTTTAAAGGAATGGAATATTATGTCCTTCCTGATTGAGTGCTTTGGGTAACGAATATTAAAATTTCTTCTGTTAATTATCAAAACTTTGACTTGATAAAAACCGACAATTATATATTCTGTAACAACACTGCGATATGATTATCATTACAAATTCCAAAGGTATGATTCATGGGAACAAAAAAAAAAAAAAAAAAGCTTACAATTGAGAATCATTTCAGCAGTACCACATGCATGAAAGGTTGTTTACTTCTCAAGGAAGCGAATTGACAATTAGTTTAAGGGATAAAATGGAACCTTTGACGCAAAACTCATAGTTGAATTTAAGATTTTACCCCTACAAAGATATGAAACTAAAACATGAAATTAATGTTCCAAGTTGGAGATATTGCAATAGGTTTGCAACAAATATCTCGGAAGATTCTTAAAGGAATTAATGTTCCAAATTATAAAAGGATATTACCAAGTATGGTAGTTTTTAATAAAGTAATTGTGATTATTATATAGATTTTTTTAAAAGAAAATTGTTACTTTTGATTATGTTATTGAATGCAACAATAGGTATTACTAGGGATGATGATTTAACCTTTGATATTTTGATCGAAAATATATATTTTAACTAGCTGATTCATGCTCATGTTGGCATGATCTTGATACTAATTCAGTGTGATATTGATCATAAGAATTATTTGACAATAATAGACTATAAATAGTTCGTTTTTTTTTTTCATTTTCATTTATTCTTTTAATCTTACCCATTTTGTAAAAGAAAGTATCATTACAATAGCGGAACTTGTTTGTAGACTAAGGAACTAAGACATATCTCCTTGACCAAGAGGTCATGGGTTCGAATCCCCCTACCTCATATATTATATGGGTAATTAATTTGCTTCCTCAACATATTATGATTTGTAACGACAACTTTTTTTTTAGTTCAACAACGTGTGGAAGTGAGGATTCAAACCCATAATCTTTTAATCGAAAATATATACAATAACTAGTTGAGTTATGCTTGATTTGACTATTAATTTAATTGTTTGACACCTTGACACATAATCAAATTTTGATTGTTGGACCTAGAGCATTATATATGGGGCCTTACAAATGATATATATTATGTGCATGAAAGTTTGAGAAGCTTCACTTTATGCACAAGAAATTTGCTTATTCCAGGCAAATTGGAAGTTGTTTTGGATTCTATTTTTTAATTTTTAAAAAGAATTTAGCTTCAAAACACATTGTCGTTACGTAGTAAGTAAACAAAATATCATGGAGGAAGTAGTAAATGACATCATTCAAATATAAAAGAAATTAATTAGAAATAGGATACCATGTATGAGAATGATTTTGTAGCAAGCTTTAACCAACGTGTGAGATCATCACGTTGCTCAACAATCTCAAATTTGATGAAGAAAATAGAATAAGAAATAACCAAATATTACATCTTATTTAATAGTAGTACATGTGTAGATACTCCATTATATAAATCCATATCATATCTTTGAGCCAGATGATCCATGATCATCACATATGGACGCGTCCATGGCAACACTTGAAGCTAATACCAGTTTCCATGAAACGAGGGCATTCAGGACAATTGACTACCATTGGAATCCATCCACTAAATCCTGGAAGTGTCACTCTTTCACATTGATGAGTCTTGAGAGCTAACTTATTAAAGTAATCTTTAAAAGAGTCGGGAAAACCTTTTATGTTCAAATTTAGTTTCCATTCATTAAACTCCTCCAAAACTCCTAAAACCAAATTGCCACGACCCACAAGCAGAGGTGCTGAGCCCACAGCTAAAACTGCCCAACCATTTTCATTTTGATATGATATCAATCGTAAGATATCTTCAGTTGTTTCACTTGCACTTGAACCCTTTAACTGACTCTTAATTATGAAGTAACCCCACTGTGTGGTCCAAAAACGTGACATAAGTATAGGATCATCTTCTCCTTTGAAATTTTTTCCGATGCGTACAATCTCGAATGTAATTCCTTCATTCCTCATTAGGGGGTCACTTTTGATGTCTACAACTTTCTCTTCAAAATCTTGGATCCATTTGGGGTCTTTTCCTCCATAGAAAAAAATGCTCCTTTCTTGGTTAATCTAATTGAAATAAATATAGATAACGTATTTACTATGAAACAACAAGTATAAAATAATAATGGGAAAAAAAAATGTATAAAATATTGTACATACCCAGCTCTGTAATCTTGGGTGGTCCGTAAATTTGATAATAGTAGACTCTGGCCAATTTTTTCTCAATAATATATCTGCTCGACTGTGAGTGAATGGAATGGCATCAGTTCCCCAAACTCGAATCAAATGAATGGCATTTGTGAATTCCACCTTTGATTTTGAGTTAAGTACAACGACTAAAGGATCTTCTCTGAGTTGCCATTGTTCTTCAAGATATCTCAAACCTGCAATTTTTGTAGTATATTGTACTGTGTACCACTTTACTGTAGACCTAATATAGTCATATCTCTTTCGCTCTTCTTCACTGGAAAATCCTGGGATAATTGGGATCCAAACAATCTTGTATCTATCCTCTCTTATCACCTCGTTATACACTAAATGAAGAGCTTTAATATCTTCATCCGAGATGTCTAGCCCAGAAATTACCAGTATCACATTTTTGTCTGTCAAACTGGATTCAACGCTAACCTGCACATTCCACACACCCCATTTTATATACTAGAGAAAATTTTCTTCAGTTTGATGTAATATTGGTGTGTAAAACAAGGGCAATTTTAGTTGGAAAATATGTGTTTTGACTTAACAAACCTCCGTTAGAGTAGAACCGTCAAAGAAAGGCTTGGCATCAATTTTGCCTTCTATCAATTTGGACACGACTAATGATATCTCGGTAGGAAAATTATCGATATGATCCACTAGCCATCTATAGAGATCAATCTCCTCTGCATCATATAAACACCAATGCTTTCTTAATTAGTATGCATAAGCTTTTGAGTTGATCAATAGTGATTTAATATCGTATTAGAGCAGAAGGTTCAATTTTGTGTTCGAACCTCCATAATATCATTTCATTCTCATTTAATATTGATGAGTGATGACCATTTAAGTTGGCCCTTGTGTAAATCTCCAACCCACGAGTGATCAGAAGTGTTGAAGTGATGATATACAGATTAAATTTATTATATCCCATCAACTTAAACATTTTAGTTCAATGATGATTTCGCCTACACAACAATAATAACCCCTAGCAAAGTGGCTTCTAATTAAATGTGCTGAAAACGAACCTTGTTGTTCTCGAATAATACTCAATTGGTTTTCAAGTACGTTGAGAATGGAATTAATCTTGTCAGTCAATTCATTGAGATATCTTTGCGGCTGACCCCTAAGAATAACATTGTCAAGAAGGATTATTAATACCAACTTTAAAATATAATTTTAAAAAAATTAATGTATATTGTAATACTTACTCAGTGTCATTCAAATAACTTGAAACCTCAGTCCTGGAAGCAACAATAATATGGATAATCCAATAAGTAATTAAAGGAATTTGACGAATGGCAGAAGATAGCTCTGTAAGCTCCTTGATGTCATATTTGGAGAAATTCCTGAGCTCATTCATGTACTTGATAGCACGCAAGCAACTATAGATAAGACTGTTGGGACTGAGAAGCACTTGACGATACTTCAAAGAATCCAAGTGCTTTTTCAAAGAAGCAACTCGCTTGATAAGTGCTAGTGATCTAGCAAGAGGGTCCAAATGAGAGTAATGGTTGAGGTGCCAAATGTCTCCATACTCGGTCACAAAAGCAGTCAAAGCCAGCACTGCTTTTGCTTCCCATTGATAGCTTATCAATATATTAAGGATTTCGAGTGTAGTTTCGTGTGCCTTCTCTATCCCTGGAGCCTTGCATGACAACTGCTTTGCCAGTAATTCCATGTTAAATTGTGTAACATAGAGAAATTATGATCAGAGAGTTTGAGAAATAGTTTTTTATTCATGTATTTAACAATGGTGTTTTTATCAGTACACTCACATGTGACTGAATATTATGAACAATATTTAACTGTATACTAGCGTGTAAAGATCTTTTTATACACTATTATTAAAAATTTAATAGTTATTTAATTTTTTTAAAATGAGATTTGTTTTTGCACTCAACTCTCCTAGTTGTCAAAAACATAATGGTAGTGTGTAAAAAAATTCATACACGCTTAAATAATATTGTCAAATATTATTATATTAAAAATGCATCTTTAATAACAATACAGAAGCTTTTGATATTGAGAATTATAAACCTCAGTGGTTTAATTAGTTCTAAGAATCTGGTTTTCAAAACCCTTCACAAGCTGATTTATCTGAGAAAAACAAACTTTTTTGACATTTTGTGATTGCACGTATAAAAACTTAATTTTTAACATAAATTTGAAATTCAAAACTCTATTTTTAAGAAAAAGACAACTATATATTTTCTGCTTCAATAACAATATAAAGGTTCAAAGAGTATTTTTTAAAATAATAAAAAAAAAAACTAAATAAAAAATGGTTATAGTAAATAAAATCATCATCAAATCAAACCTCAACTGTTAAATTTTTATGTTATGTATAAACATACAAATAGTAATAGTAAATAACCTCGCTAGACACTCGGTGAAGAGTACAAAGTGGTGGATCAACAACGACAACGTTGGTTTTGAAAGTGTCATCCAAAAATACGGCATGCCCTTGCCCTTCCACACCCTACAGTATTAAAACTCAATGGTAACATATAAGAACTTGCAATTAAGACAAGTTAACAATGAATGCCAAAAAAATTAAGAAAAAAAAGAAACAAAAATGAGCTGTTCTTACTCGAGTAGCACTTTCGCTAATTCGATCAGCAGCTTGAATGATACTTTCAACAAATGCAATATAATTGTCAACGTCAACTTTAGTCTTATCATCATCACGATGTTTGGCATAGATATGACCTGTAACAACTTCATCAGAAAAATGCCTCAAGCTCACCTCCTCCTTTGTGGCTGTTGCAGGTTTAGAATGCAACAATTGAGTGGTAGGGTTCTTTGGAGCTACTACAGACATGATTGGAAGAAAGAGATCACAGGAAAAACTCTTGATATTAGGGCAACAAGAGAAGGAAGAAGAAATTCTTTTGTGTCATTGCTTTGATTATGCATTGGGTATTTATATCTTTCAGGAGAGAAGAAAAGAAGAACAATAGAAAAGTAGAACTCAAAATATACAGTTTCTTTCATTCTTTCTTTCTTTTTTGGGTCTAAAGAATCGAATATTACGTACTAATTGATTGAGACTTGGTCTTAAAATACAAATTACTTGTCCTCGATCCATTATATTGCTCTCAATTTCATCAGCTTACAAACAATGGTAGTGATAACTTGAAATAGATATAGTTTGGTAAATTTCATTAAGAAGACTTCTTTTTCAAAATATTTGTAAATGTATGTATTCTTTTTGAAAAATAATTATAAATATAGCTTCTTCCTTTATTTTTTTTTCCAGAAATTAATGGTACAAATAATATTGTTCTAAAACTTTATTCCTGTGATCGATTGACCTAATAACAGTAATCAAATTTTTTTTACCATTTCTATAGCTATTTTGGTTTATTTTCTTAATTGATGATTGGCCTAAATGTCAATCAAAATGATTAAAAAGTTTGAACTAATCGACTTGTACCAACCTAAGCGTCTCATCGATTAAACTCGTGTTGAACTAAAAAATAATAATAATAATAATAATATGACTTGCAATATGACATATATTTTATCTTTAAAATCAATTCTTAATAGTGATAAATTTCAAGTTCTTACACCCCTTTAGCCCTCGACAAAATATGATGAGCAAATAAGACAAGAATCAGATCATGTACTTGGGGGACTAATTTTGTGATAGAAGATTTCTTGAAAAAGATATACTATACATGGAAACAGAACATTGAATTAACGTTATTGGTTAATGGTAGCTTTGGAAGAACACCCTGCTCTTTACTCCAGACAGCTAAGGAATTGAGAATCATTTTGACAGCAAGAATCACTTCATACTTGTAAAGGGTGAAATAAGGGAATAAATTGTTTCACTGATTTTAAAACTAACACAAAATGAGATCTTTGTCCCTTTCTTAAAAAGCACAAGGAAGCATTGACTGTCTTTTAAAGGCAAGAATAGATTCTAATCAGCTTATTTTTTAAGCTAATTTAACGAGGGGTAAATTTTAAACTTGTAGTGGATCTTAATTTGTCGTAGGGATTTTCTCCCATCGTACAGACAAGGGTTTCGATCTCTCTCCAAGTTAAAACAGAACCCATTTTGAATTTTGGTGTTTTTCTGGGCAAATATAATGTGTGGTAGTAGTTATATAAATGAAAAATATTTGATTACACACTGTCGTGGGTAGGTGAACTCAGTTCAATCACTGCTCGTGGAATTTATACATATTGATATTCATTTTCTTGTTTGCACCTACTAGAAGAAGGAGACATCCTTAATTACCGATATCAAGGAAGCATGGACGTTATGATCATTTGTTAATGTCAACCTTTGTTTGGTCCTAAGAGGAAGGTCAGAGCCTAAATTCGAGTTTCAGAATCTTTTTACGTACCATCATTATATTTTTGACATTTAAGAGAGATAAGTGCGAAAAATGAGAAATTTTTTATTTTTTATTTTAAAAAATAAACCGTTGTCAAATTTTTAATGATATAGTGTATAGAAAAATAGCTCTACACTGGTTATAAAACATAAACGCTTTTGACACTTTGTTTTCATTTTTTTAAAACTATATCATAGTTTAAAATATAACATTTAAAAAAAAAAAATCTCAATTTTGATATTGTCAACTAGGCATCTCAATTTATTTGAACTTTATTCAAAATGTTTTGTTATAAATGTTATTGTGATTGTGATTTACTTATATATCCAAAAACTATACTCGTTAAATCACTAATAAACTTAAAAAATTATGAAAAATCGTATATCAAGATGCCAAATCGAGCATAACTTAATCGGTTAAAGGTATATCTCTCTAATCAGGAGGTCGTAGGTTCGAATTCTCCCATCCTCACATGTTGAACTCAAAAATCTTATATTAAGACTTTAGCACTCTCCTTTAATTTATCAAGCTGATAGATTATGACAAATTTAGTAGTATATTAATATTTTATGCCTTTTGGCCCGTTGGTTTCCTACTTTACTTGGTAAAGTGTCGGTCGCGTTGAGTCCTCTCATCAACATTTAAAAAAATATATATTATATCAATATGTCAACGATACTTGATGTTGTTCTCAGCTTGAAAATAAAATCTTATAACTAGTTATTATATTTTTAAGGGCGAGACGTCTATGGATAAAGATATGTAGTAATTACTAAAATTGTCCAAAACTAGAACTAATCATATTGCATTGATAGGCTAAAATAAATGGGCAGTTGCATGAATAACAATTTTTTGAAAAGAAATTGTAAATATAGCATTGCTTTTTCGAAATTTGCAAATATAGCAAAAAAAAATATAAAATCTGATTTCCATTTTTTATTTTTTCAATTTTACCCTCGTCAGTATATCAACATGTATATCACTAGTATATCTGCTATACTTTTGGTATATCAATCAACTGATATATTTTATATTTGGTATATTAGTTAATTGCTATACTTTATATTTAGTATATCAGTCAACTAATATATACTTTATATTTAGTATATCATTTAACCAATATATCAAATATAAAGTATAGCAGTTATATAATTTATACACCAAATTTACTACTCATATACCAAATTTATTAATGAACAAGTGTTTGTGTATTTGTTATTATTTGTGGATTTAATTTAAATTTTAATTCATTTGTTTCAAAGTATTATTTTTCTAGTACATTATCATTAACTTATAATGGTTTAATT
>JAOANK020062538.1:0-19625 GCA_026257165.2 Telfairia occidentalis
CACAAGGCCTTAAAGTGCTAACTAATAAAGCTCATGTCAACACCTGGATAATTATGTGTGGATAATAATCTTTTATTTCCCCTTAAGTGTTATAGTTCAAGTCAGAGACAACTACTAACACTGGAGTGGAGATTATTATTTCACTAGGGTTCAATGCAGAGTCACACATTTATGATGCATAATTATCTTTCTTTTGATCAATTTATTTTGATGCTTATTCAAATATTAAAATGGGTGGGGGAATGTTAATATTTTGATATTTAATATATATGAGTTTTTAACATTAAAATTGAGAGTTATTTTGAGATGGTTTTGTTTTTTCTTAATTAGTTAAAACGTATTTGTGTAAATTGAAAAGAATTTTATTTTGGTTTATTTAATTTTGAATTAAATTTGTAGATCCAAAATCTAGTATAAATACCTCTTTTTCTCACACTTTCAAACACAACAACAATTCAATCATCTCTACTTTCCTTATATTTCTCTCTTTTGCTTTTTTAAGAGCAATTGACCAAAAAGAAAGATGTTCTTTGTTGTGGAGCTTTGAGTTCAACCTCTTAGTGAATAGTGGTTTGAGCTACATAATGTTTCAGTTGGGTTGTTGTATCCTGGAGGGGACAGACTAGAAAAAGATCTGTTGCACCGGTGGTTAATAAATAAATACACACCACAGAGGGCTTGAATCTCCTTAAAGAGAGTGAGATACTCGCGCCTCAACCTAATTGTTTACGTGTTTGTTTCTCAATATTTACTCCAATTTTCTCTGTTATTTGTAATTTCCTCCTACACATTATATTACGATATAGATAAGTGATGAGATAAGATTTTGTCAAATTGAGACCACTCTTTCTAGCCTAGCTAATGAATATGATATGATATGTGGGTGTTGTGTGATCCAATCTAGTTGAATATGTAATTTGTAAGTTGAAAGCAATAATGCAAAGAGAGTAAATGTTGAAATTCTAACATAGATATTATGTTGACTATTTAAATTCACATTATATTAAAAAAAAAGTATCAATATCACACAAAATTAAAACATAGATAAGTTATGGTGTAAAATTATATCAAATTGAGATCACTCTTTCCAACTAATCTATATGTGTTGTCTAATCTAGTTGATTACACCAAATTATTGAAAGCAATAATTCAAAGAGAGAATATGTTGAGATGTCACACTCCATCTTTAAAGTAACCTACTGTTCATAGGACCAATTATGCCAACAATAAATCCCAAATGTACTATGGAATCTTTTGCAAAATGTAAACTTTTTTCTCTAACCACCACGTGCAATTACAAATTATATATTACAAGTTGAATACAACTATTATTCTTCAACCATTCTAACCATATACGGTGCAGCAAAATGGGGTGCAAACTACACCAATTACTAGTCAAGCTATATATCTACCTTCAAAAGTGATATGTAGTAACAACATGACGGCGATCTTTCGTAGCAAGAGAGTTGAGCTACTATATATCTCATTTAAAAGTATAAAAATCTACTCAAACGCTTTTGAATTTCTGTATAGGATCTACTATATAAATAAAAAATTGAAAGTTTGTGAATCTATAAGAGAAAATAGAGAAGGAAAAGATATACTTGATAATTTTTCTATAACGATTGACTTTTTACTACCATCTTCAATACAATCTAACTTGTTAAAATATTATATTTCAGTCTTGATGGTTAGGCGATGTTCATCACATCATCTCTCTGCACATGGTTAAACCCAAAAAATAAAAATTGAGCTTTCACCAAAAAAAAATTTCCAACTAAAAAGTCTAAATTATTATAAAATGAGCACAAAATAAAAACAAAATAAGAACAAAAAGAACGCCAAAGAGGAAAAGATGAAGAGAAGAAAATAGAGAGGAAGAGAGAATTTTTATTGAGTTGTGTTCTCCAAATATCTCATAGAACCACTATTTATAAAATTTACAATGATATATGTTACATAATTCAAAATGTGGGTGATAATGGATTAGAATGAATGTGGAATTGTGTAACTCATGGAGGTTGTGGATATCTACATAATTGTTATATTTATAATACTCTCCTTGAGATATCCATTGTATATAGAATATATGTCTCGTTAAAACCTTACCAAGAAAAATCCAATGGGAAAATTTTCCAGTGAAGAAAAAAGAGTACATTATTCATATACTTAATAATTGTCTCATTAAAAACCTTGTTAGAAAAAAAACTCAGTGGGATAAAAACCTATCAAAAGAAAAAGAGTGCACTATATTTACTCTTCCTCAAGAAAACATCATTTGAGATCTCTGAATTGGCGCATTCCAATGTTGTGCACCAACTTTTCAAATGTTGTGGTAGGCAATGCCTTTGTAAAAAGATCAGCTAAGTTGTCTTTCAAACAAATTTGTTGAACACTTATGTCGCCATTTTCTTCGAGATTATGAGTGTAGAAGCTTTGGGAAGATGTGCTTTGTTCTATCTCCTTTAATATATCCTCCTTTTATTTGAGCTATACATGCTCTATTGTCTTCATATAGTATTGTTAGAAGATTTTTGTTTGAAGACAAGCCACATGTTTCTCGAATATGTTGAGTCATTGATCTTAGCCATAAACATTCTCGACTAGCTTCATGAATTGCGAGAATTTCGACATGATTTGATGAGGTAACTGTTATGGTCTGTTTCACGGACTGCCATGATATTGCACTTCCTCCACATGTAAACAAATAGCATATTTGAAATCTAGGTTTGTGTGGGTCAGATAAATATCTTGCATCTGCATAACCAACTAGATCAAAATTCGATTTGTTTGAATAAAATAAACTCATATCAATTGTTCCTCTAAGAAAACGAAGTATATGCTTGATTTCATTACAATGTCTTTTTGTTGGAGAAAAACTATATCTAGCTAATTAATAAATTTACTGAAATGCTATATCAAGTCGTGTATTATTAGCAAGATACATAAGTGCACTTATTGCACTTAGATATAATACTTTAGGACCAAAAATTTCTTCATCATCTTCTCGAGTCGAAAGATATCTTTTTTCACATCAAGTGAACGGACTATCATTGGAATGTTCAAAGGATGTGCTTTGTCCATGTAAAATCTTTTTAATATCTTTTTTATATAAGTTGATTGATGAATAAAAATTCTATCTGCTAAATGCTCAATTTGCAAACCAAGACAAAATTTTGTTCTTTCAAGATCTTTCATCTCAAATTCCATTTTGAGATATTCCATTGCCTTTGCAAACTCTCTAGAAGTTCCAATTATATTTAAATCATCAACATACACAGCTATAATTACAAATCCTAACTGTGATTTCTTTATAAACACACATGGACAAATTAAATTATTTTGATATCATTTTTTTAGTAAATATTCACTAAGACGATTGTACCACATTTATCCTGATTGTTTTAATCCATATAATGATCTCTATAATTTGATGGAATATAATCCTCTAGAATTTGAATTATATGATTCTGGTATTTTAAATCCTTTAGGGATTTTCGTATAAATTTCATTATCAAGACATCCATATAGGTATGTTGTGACTACATCCATAAGATGCATGTCAAACTTTTCATTTACAGTTAGGTCAATCAGATATCTCAATGTTATTGCATCCACCACTGGAGAATATGTCTCATCATAATCAATACTAGATCTTTGCGAGAATCCTTGTGCTACTTGTCTTGCTTCATATCTTGTGACCTCATTTTTTTTTTATTTCTTTTCCTCACAAATACCCATTTGTATCCCACATGTTTTTACACCTTCAAGTGTTTGGACTACAGATTCAAAAACTTCACGTTTTGAAAGTGAGATTAATTCTGCTTGGATTGCTTCTTTCCACTTTGGCCAATCCCTTCTATGTCAACATTATTCGACATATCTCGGTTCAAAATCGTCATTTTCATAAATAATATCATGAGCAACATTATATGCAAAAATGTTGTCAACAACTATATTAGTTTGGTTCCATCTTTTATGTACATGACATAATTTATTGAAATC
Organism: Telfairia occidentalis; assembly: GCA_026257165.2. Lineage (NCBI taxonomy): Eukaryota > Viridiplantae > Streptophyta > Magnoliopsida > Cucurbitales > Cucurbitaceae > Telfairia > Telfairia occidentalis. The sequence continues at coordinate 4,006 of JAOANK020062538.1, forward strand.
TCATTATTATCATCAGGTACTTGACCTTCTTCCATATTTTTATGGATCGCCATGTCTCAGATTTCTTCTTGAATATCCACTTTATCAAGTGAGTCATTTTGATTATCGACTCTTTTCATTTTCGAGGATTTTTATCTTTAGAACTTATTGGTCTACCACGCTTCTGAAGTCCCTTTGCAACCCAACTGACACTATAGCAACTAATCTGGTAACTTGAAAATTTTGAGCAAACTTAACCTAAATTGCAAGGGTTATTGGAGTTGTGGATTGGAGTTTTTAAGAATTGACCAGTTTGATTGGATTCTCGAGTTCAATATTTTAAAATTCGATTCAACCCTAACCGAACTAGTTTATAGAATATATAAATATATGTCTTTTTCCTTCCTTTCTCTCTCTCCCTCTCCTTTGGCAACAGATCTCGAAAGGCAACGTGTCTTCCGCTAACTTCCTCTCTTCCCTTCTCTCTCGTGCGTGCAATGATTTAAATATCCATCGATATGTCGATATATCCGTAAATTGGAGGGTTCGATATTGATATTAAAAATAATCGATATTTCCAATATCCATATAAAAATCTATAAAATGTAAAAAATAACATCATTTAGTAATAAATATGAATATAAATACTAATAATAAGAATTATTACTTATTTTGGGATAAAGGTAACTTAGTTATTATTTGAAGTAAGTTTTACAAATTTTTTAGTTTATTGAAATATCTGTAGGTATCAATTTTTTATCGATATATCCATCGATATATCCGTAAAATTGAAATACTAATCCTTGCGTGCGTGCCACCAGATGGAACTTTGTACCCACGGAGGCAACAACACATTGACATTGTGTTTTAAAATAAAATAAAGTCATTACTCTTTAAATATAATTTTTAAAAAGAAAATTCAAAATCAAAAGATAAACACTTCCATATTTGAATTAGATATTTGCCGTCCAACTTGTCAACGATTTCTATTTAAAATTACAATATAAGATTTATTCAACTGTAAAAAGCCCTTTCCTTGCCATTTTTAGTGCAAGTTCGGTCAGCGTCGACTTTGAACTCAAACTGGTGCTTCGACCTGTCGGAGGTTATCAATTTCAAATATTTTCAAATACCGACTAACCGACTGCACAGACGGTCGATCGATTTTGGCTGAAACCAAACTAGGAAAAAAAATTTTAATTGAAAGAAAAATGTGTATGAGAGATCTAGTGGGAAAATAGAGAGAAAGATGAAAAGAGAAATGAAGAAGAAAGAAGGGAGAGGAGGAAGCAGCAGGGAGAGAGAAAAATAGGAATGGAAAAAAAATAAAAACGATCAAAAAATATTTTTGACTGCAAAATAGATGCAGTATGCTTTTATTTAAAATATATATATAAATAGTCAATATACGGTCAGTTGGTCGGTTTTTTGTTTTTCCGATCAAATTGACAGATCGACTGATTGGTTTTTAAAAAGCCCCCTTTCGACCGAACCTATACTAAAATCAATCTATCGACATCAGTTGGATCAGTTTTTCATAATTTTATGTTCACCCCCTAGTTTATAAAATTTTCGTTCAGGGCATCCTAAGCGACAATTTTGTCTTTCATTTTTCTTTTATATATTTTTTCTTTAATCAATTTTATTTTTCACATTTTATATTTGAAAAAGTATTCTATTTATGCACTTCGACAACCATTTAAAGTTAGTTATATTTATATTTTACATTTAGATACAAATAAACTTTTACTTAAAATGAATAACATCTCGATTTATTTTTTATTAAAATATAAAGTGCAATATTCATTTTATATACTTTTTTAATATATACATATATATATATATATATATATTAGTTTTATTTCTTGTACATTTATTAAGATATTTTTTTAGTTATTTATTTGTAATTCCTCTTAAAATTAATATAAATTATTCCAAAACATACAAAACAAGATTCATTTCAAACCATTATGATTCTTCTAAAAACATCTAATTTGATTATGTGATAAATATAATAATCCATTAAAAGTATCAATCACTAATGGTCTTCTTTTCAAACAAAAAGTCAAGTTATAATTGAAATTAATATCTAATTTTAAATGCTTTGAAAAAAACAATCTCTAAATCATATAAATTAATTTGTTTTACAATATAATTAGCCTAAACAAAATTGATATATAAATAAAGTGTTAAATTAATAAAGACTAGAATGCTATATAAATTTAAATAATATTAAACTAATACGTAAACTACCTAATAATTGATAACGTCATTATTGATATAATACATAATCTTAAGATATTTTCGTCTACAAAATCCTGCAAAACAAACCTAATTATCTAATTATTCTCTGACATTCTTATAAATTATGTCTTATAAACTAACAAGATTATCTAACTTGCTATGCATCTATATTTCCAAGTATCTATAATATATTTTAGGTATCTAAAGATTCTGATTACCTACATTTCAAAAAATCAAATAAATGTGTAACTCACATGAATTTTAAACTGTTTATTGATTTTTTTTTTCCCAAGATGAGTAGTGTTAAAATTTTGAATAGTGTTTTATTTTATTTTTTTTAATAATTAAAAGATTGAAAAAGTCTAAAAATAGATTAAAGTTACATATAAAATATTTTTAGACGAAGGGTTTAACTGAATCTGTTTTAAAAATATACTTATATAATAAGTGTTTTATTTAAAAGCTTTTTTTAAGTCACACCAAACACGCAGTTGCTTTGCTTAAATGGTCTGATCCTACTCTTGCTTAACCATGCTTACTTGTAGAGTTATCTTCTGATGAGATCTGATTTTTACTTTCATTCCCACATGAATTACTATTTTAATTATTAAATTATTTGTTTTTGTATTTAATAGTTTAATTAGTTTTAATTTTTATGACTACTCGAATTTAGGTTTAAATCATATGTTAAAGGTATCTTTGGCATAACTTTAGAAAAAAATGATTTTTAAATAAAATGATTTTTTCTATGAGCATTTTTTAAAAAATTAACAATTTAAAATGTGTTTATTATAGTTTCTTGCCTAATTTTAGATAATCAAAAGTGTTTTTTTTAAAAAAAATCTTAACAAATAGAATGCACTTCAAGAAAATTGGATTAATTTGAAAGTTATTTTTAAAGAAATACAAGGGATATAGATTAGCCAAAAAGAACTTTTAAATTAATCCAATTTCTTTTAAGTGCATTTTAATTTGTTAAGATTTTTTCATAAAACACTTTTGATTTTATAATATTATTAAAAAAAACTATACTAAATACATTTTAAATTATTAATTTTTTTTTTTTAAAAGTGCTCGTAGAAAAACTAATTTTATTTAAAAAGTGATTTTTTTCCAAATTATCTCAAACACTCCTTAAGTGATAAACTTTTTAGGATTATTCTCCTTTAGTATTTATATTTTTAAAATATCTATTTTAATTTTTAAAATTTAAAGTTTATTTCATTTTAGTGATTGAACGTTAAAATATATTTTTCTAATTCATAAATTTTCGAAAAGATAACATCGTGATGTTTTTTGAGTTCAACAACATGTGGAGGTGGAGAATTCAAACTCATAACCTAATAATGAGGGATATATGTCTTTAACCAGTTAAATTATGCTTGATTTGACATAACATCATGGTATTGGTCGTTATTAATTATTAATTAGTAAGTACATGGGTCATATGTCATGCACAACCAATTTGTTGACATAATCATGTACTACAGCTATATTAAATTGTCTGAATTGAGTATTGAGTGAGGTTAAAGAATAATATCAAAAATAGATTTTAAAAATGTAAGGACCAAAATAAATATTTTGAAAGTTTATGAAAAAAATAATAATAAATTTAAAAGTTGTGTTATATATATATATATATATATATTAGTTATTAAAAATATATATCGACATAGATATTTCTATGGTCGAACTCGAGGTCAAGTGCTATAATTTTTTGGTGGTGGTTTTGTTTGTCTTTTTCTTTCTAAATTATTGGTTTCAACTTTAATGGAATTGTGGCCCATCCTCAGAAAAAAAAATATATATATCTTAAAATTTTCCTTTCACTGACTTCGATTGATTGGTATGACTCTGAATAATAAGAGGACAAAGTACATAGCTGGCAATCCGAAAATGTTGCAGAATAATAATTATTTCAAATAGTAATCAATAATCTAACTCAACCCTCTTTTTAGTTTTTCGATCAATAATCACAGAAATTTTCAAAAGAAACTCCCACAATTGATGACATTTTTATAAGGTTAGGTTGTGTTTTGCACAACTTTTAGAAAAAAAAATACTTTTTAAATAAAATTATTTTTTCAATAAGTATTTTAAAAAAAATTAACAATTTAAAATATATTTAGCATAATTTTTTTTTGACTAACTTTAGATAATCAAAAGTTTTTTTTGAAAAAAAAAATCTTAACAAATAAAATGCACTTTAAAATATTAGATTAATTTGAAAGCTATTTTTAAAAAATACCAAAGAGATAGATTATCTAAAAATAACTTTTAAATTAATCTAATTTTTTTTTAAATGTATTTTATTTGTTAAGATTTTTTCATAAAACACTTTATTTGTTAAAATATTCAATAAACTATACTAAACACATTTAAACAAAAAAAATTTTCAAAAGTGTTCATAAAAAAAATAATCTCATTTAAAAAGGGTTTTTTTTCCAAAGTGATTCCAAACACACCTTTAGATTTATGAGGTAGAAATTGTAAAAGTATCTCAAACTTACAATTAGTAGTTATTAGTTGTCGGTCATGTTGTGATGACTTCATTTAATAATTTTTCAATAATTGAAGTTTTTTTCTCTTATTTTGTGAACTGCTTTTCCAAAATACTTCGTTTTCTTTTTTCTTCCTTAGATAGTGAAATAAAACTGGACCATCCTTGAAAAGGAAATTCCAACCCCTCCATGAAATGAAATAAGTGTATGATGATTCATTTTTCACTTTTACTTATTCAATTATTTGATTGAATTGTAAAAGCTAAATATAAAATATTTATTTCCTAATTTTTAATTTCTTTTAAATTATAGAATTTATTATTAATGTATTAAAAATTCTCAATTTGGTCAACATACTATTGTTAGATTGTTAAAGTAATTTTTTTAACAAAAATGTTGATTTTTTTTTAAAAGGCCTTTAACAAAATGTTGATGAATTGCTAAATTATTGTTTTAACAACATATTTAGACACATAAATATGCAATATAGATGCTACTTGATACATAAAATCCAATAAATCCAATATATACATAAATATGCAATATTGTTTTAAAAGGCCTTTAACAAAGCTTAACCCGCCTCGTTTGATTAAATCTAAGGCAAAATACACTTTTGGTCCATGAAGTTTGAATGACGTGTCTCTTTGGTTATTTGAAATGAAAATTGATTTTAGATGGACTTGAATGACCATCTAACTAACGTAAACATTTGCGATTTTTGGGAAAAGAGGAATCATGTTCACGTCTTGGTTAGTTTGGTTTCATCCTGATAGACAATGCTTTCATAGTCCACAAACCTTATCCACATCTCTTCAAATCTGAACCGTTGGACCCGTCGAGACCGCTGTCTGTATGGACAAACATGTAGTCAAGCCTCTATAATCATGTGATCAGAGCATACAAAATCTAAATGTGTGATTCCAATATAGTTAAAAAGAAAGAAGAGATTACTATTTTCCACGCAACGATCGAGCCTCTTTTAGATAAAATCTATGTCAGGTTAGTATTTTTTCAGGTAAATTTGCTCCCTTTGAAGCCCAAATCTCGAAGACCACAATCATTAAGAGCTTTTCAGAATTCACGACTCTCAGAATATGAATGTGTTCTTCTCCCTTCTTTCTCGTGCCTATGAAGTATTGCATTGAAACCGCCAATGACTAGCCATAGAAGATCATTGACTAACGGTAACATGATGTGGTATGGATGGTGTGATAGTTTTGAATGGCATGACAACTTTTAATAATATTATATTAAATTTGGTTAATGTGAATTTTTTATTTTATTGATTTTCTCCTCCACTCTCCTCTTCTTCCCCTCTTCCACTTTTCCTTTTCTTCCTCTTCCTTTTCTTCTCCAATAGAAAAGATCCCACCCATATGGTAGAACACTCTGGCACTCACAATCGTGTACACATATTCAACTATTTTTGGTGGGTCGAAAATCTCCGTCACTTAAACAAGTGACCTTTTTAGATTCGTTGCACTGATGAAGAAGATTCATGATATATGAGTGGAGAACAACATCTCTATTGATACAAAGTTGTTTGGGAGAGACTAAACCAAAATCATGAGAGTTTATTATCGGGAGTGGATAGTATCAAATTGTGGAGATGACTAATTTTCAGTTTGGTGCAAAATATCTTTGAACCCAATCCAATCAAAGACAGATCACACCCCCATATAGTTTCATGCATATATCATAATTATAAAAAAAAACAAAAAACAAAAAATTGGTCTTACTTTTCTGGCTATATAAAGTGGGTTTAGGTGATTGGGGTTGGAATATAGGAAAAAGAGTGAAGAGTGAAGAGAGGGCATTAGGCACACGTTATACAAAATGTTTGGAGTAGTTGAAGCATCAAAGCAGCTGGACAAGATGGAGGCGGAAGAGAAATACAAAGCAGCAACAGCAAAAGAAATCGACGCATCGGGTGATGATAATAAATCCATAATACCAAAATTTTTTGTTTTGCAAAACTACCGCCCAAAAGCTCCAAGGCCCAAAACAGCACCATATCTACAGTATGTAGAAGATGAGAAAATGGATGGATTCCTCAAATTCAGTGGGGAAAAAATGCTGAGTCCATATTCAAAGTTCGAAGCGGAGGCATCGGAATCCAACCCAAATTTTGTGCACATAAGATGCTGTTACAACAATAGATACTGGGTTCGTCGCTCCTCGGACTCCACAAACATTGTTGCAACTGCCGCAGCAAAAGAAGAGGACCAATCCAAATGGTCCTGCACCTTGTTCCAACCCATCCACCATCCAGACCTTAAATGCTACCAATTTCGCCATGTGCAGCTCGGTGCTGTGCTGTTTGATTTCCGTTACGGCCTAGTCGCTGAGAAGCGGGATGAAAGTCGTTACGGATGGTTCGAATTTTCATTCGTTACTGTTATAAACTGGGATACCTATTTTATACTTCCCAAATATGTCACCTTTAAGGGTAGCAATGACAACTACTTGAGATATATTGGCAGTTATTTGCAATTCTCCGGTACAGATATTCAGAATCCATCTCATATCCATGAGGTCTTCCCTGAGAATGATGGAACTGTTCGTATAAGGAATGTGGGATGCAAAAAATTCTGGATTCGTGATCCTAATTGGATACTCGCTGCTGCAGGAGGTACGTATAACCTATCACTTCATCCATTACTTCAACACCTCAATTTTATCTTATCTCTTGTTTATTTATATTATTTTAAAACCAAATGCCTTTCATCGCTCGCCACCTTAGCATAGTTCAAGGCATACTTTCAGACTTAAAAGATTGTAGTTTTGAATCTCTTCTCCCTCATCTTGTTGAATTAAAAAAATCTCTGACTATCAAATAAATATATATTACTTAAACAATATGTTGAATTAAAAATTTCAATCTCTAATTTTTTGGTCAAAAAAATATGCTTTACATAATTGAATTATGTTCAAGTTGACAATCAAATATTTATTAATTGAAGCGAAATGACGTGATACAAGTTCAACTACTATAATTTTCAACTCTCATCATGCCTTGTTAATACCATTTAACTCAAAACCTTAAGCTAACTAATATGATTATATGAAACTTAAAGGTTAATTAATAACAAATTCAATCTCTTAGGCTCTGTTAAAAATCCTTTAATTTCGTGGTTAGTTTTTTGTTTTCGAAAATTAAGTTTATAAACACGTGTATGTCTTTATCTTGCCATCTACATCTTTTGAAAATGATCTGAAAAGGTGAGAAGTCAAAATTTGGAAACCAAAAAACGTACGTACTTTTGAATTTTTTTCCTTTTTTATTGTTCCTTAATTAGTTAAGAATTAAAATGCCTTTTTTTACTGAAAGTGGAAAATATATCAAACAAATGATGAGAAAAGAAACATAATTTTTAAAACCAAAAAGCTAAAATTGAAATTAATTAATTTGATTTAAATCCTACTTTGCTCTTTAAAGTTTGAATTTTTTCTTATTTTGGTCCTTAAACTTTTAAAATACTTGTATTGGTCTGTAGATTTTCAAGTTTATTCTATTTTTGGTCTTTATTCTTTCAATAAGTAATCATTTTTGTTCTTATTTTTCTTTTATTTTTAACAAATGAATGACTTTACTTCATATATAAGTATAAGCACATGTTAATGATGAATTCTCATAGGTTAAACACGAGCATTGAACAAATAAAAATTGGATGACAAAATTATATAACAAATACTAAAATAGTAAATTTTTATAGATTGATAAACTAAAATATACATTTTGAAACTTCAGGGATCCAAATGAAACAAACTTACCAAATAGATATTACTAAGGTTCAAACATCAAAATAGAATAAATTTGAAAGTGTATGGACAAAAATGAGATTTAAACGAATTAATTATTATTATTTTTGAGTTCCACGTTTGTGGGGATGGGGGATCGAACCATGGACTTCTACGATGGTAATACATTTTTTTATCCATTGAACTATGTTCGAATTGGCCAATTAATTATTATCAAAAGTGGCATTTTTAACTTTTAGTGGTTGCACGTCTTTTAACAGAGGGGTGTAAGGACGATCCGAATGCATTGTTTCTGCCTATAAAACTTGGTGACAACGCTGTGACTCTTCGGAGCATGGCCAACAACCAGTACTTGGCGAGCCTCACCATTGATGGCAAGACAAATTGTTTGAATGCTCACAACACAAATCCTACAAGACACACCCGAATGGAAGTGGGAGAGGGCGTAACATCTAGCAGAATAGAAAACGTTGAGTACCATGTTGAGAAAGCCAAAATCCATCGGGAGAGGGTTTGGACAATGGCCAAAGGAGATGCCATTAATAGAACCGATGCACCCGATTCTGTCCAATTCACATTCACTTTTGAGGATAAAAGGAAGAAGAGTTGGACCAACTCAATGTCTAACAAATTGGCAGCCTCACACTCCTTTAATGCGGGGGTTCCAATTATTGGGGATGGAAAGATTACTATTCAAGCAGAGGTTGGTAAAGGGTATTCATGGGGAGAAACACATAAAGATAAAATGCTTATGTCTTGTACCAACACCATAACCATACCTGCTAGGTCCAAAGTGAAGATGAGTACAGTCATTAAAAAGGGATTTTGTAATGTCCCTTTTAGCTACACTCAGATCGACACTCTCCAAAATGGACAACAGATCACACGTGATCGTGATGATGGAGTTTTTAAAGGCATTCAATCCTACGACTTGCAATTTAAGACCGATATGGAATCACTGCCTGCCTGAAAATTTCCCTTCTTGTGTGTTCCGTTTTTAATGTATCTTGTAAACAGTCAATAATGTGGTTGGTTTGCACAACTACACCACAACTTCCTATCTTTCATTTCCTTTGGAGTGTTTGTCATGTGTCGTTATATTTGAGTGTGATTCTCCTTGTAATGGAACGTGGATTTTATATTGGGGTTAAATTATGAATTTCGTGGTTGTTTGAACTTTGTTTCAGTATTGGTTCTCTCTTATGATTTTATAAGTTTCAATTTAGTTTTATAGTTCAAGTTGATTTTAAATTTTGATTGATAAATTATGAGCCTCACAGAGACATTATTTATCGTGATTCATGGTTGAATTCTATCAAACCTAGTGATATGCTTTAGAGAAGAGGAGTTGAGTCTAGATAAAAACAAACTTTAAGGTTTGGCTAGAGAGTTGAAACGGATAAATAACTATTCGAAGGGTGGCTTAGTGGTAATTTGTTCGAAAGAAAAATTATTGGAAATGCAATTAAAGTCTCACATAACAACTAGACAAGAACAAGATTCATGGTATATAAGTGAGAGATGTTATACCTATATTGATATGAAACTTTTGGTTGAAAGAAACCACAACTAAATGTCTATCATCCCATCTCTCCCTAAATTCATATCTCTCAACTCTCACGTTATAGTGCAAGTCGAAGATTATTGAAATATATTTTCTAGAGCTTGCAATTCTATGTAAATATGATAAATTAATATAAATAAAATAGACTTAAATATTTTAATTATGCATTTCTTTTGACTTATTTAACATACAATATCTAACCACTCCAAAGTTTTTCAATGTATTCTCAAACTTGAGGTATCAATGTACAGATAAGTGAGGATCTAGTTTGAGAAAAGTAGTGTTAAAATACTACAGGTCATATAGGATTGAAAATTGTATATTGGTAATACTATTGATAGGATCTACTTTGTCATAATTGTTGGGAAAAACCTCTCACTTCTACCGCAGGAATAAGCAGAAAAATAACTGAAGAATTTAAAAGAAACACTGAACATAAGAATTTACGTGAAAAACTCCAAAACCGGAGAAAAACCACGAGTCACCAAAAAGAAACTTCACTATGCAAAAAATTGTTACAATCACATATATAAAATTTCTCTCCTCGACCCCAATTACAAAAACACTCTCTCAAAATTTTCTACTACTCACACCCTTCTCTCCACTCTCAAATAAGAGAATACAAGAAAGAAATTTAACTAGAACTAGTACACCAAGCTTACAGTGTTTTTAATTGGGATGAATAAAACTAAAGCCCATGAACCCTTTATATAGTGCTTGGAATTGGAACCCATCACCCCATTCATTCTTTTCGATGTTGGATTTTCATTCTTTTAATATTTTACCCAAAACCCAATAAATTCCACCTTGGGAAGATATTTGAAGAACTCACAGCTTTTGCTGTCGTCATTGTCTTCACCGACAATCATAATTCTCAACTTAGAAAATTATAACCTACTCCACCATAAAAAAGCAGACCCACTTGGAACACCTTTCCAAGATTTTCCTTCGTCACATGTCGATAATCCCTGTTGAAATTTATGGTGCAACTTCCACCTACTTGGCTCACTTGGAAGTTCTTCAGCCATCGACATAACTTCCACCACACACACTTTGCAAAACCGTCAAGCCCATGCCCGTGTGCAGTCTTGTGGAACTGCTAACATCACATCCTCTATCATGGTAAAGCGGACATGCCATGAGGATGATTTCAATCTTTCTTCAGAGGAAGTCATCGTCTCCTCTGACGAGAGAGACACCATCATCATCCGACCCAGAGCCCTTTGACGAACCTGCTCTATTAGGACAATCTTTTTTCATGTACCCAGTCTGCCTGCATTCCCAGCAACATTTCTTCACACAGAGTCTTTCTTTTTCTTTTTCCAATTGCTCGCTGCTAGTGCTGAATCCTCCTGTGAGGTACGTCCTTCACTCTTTACCTTTTTTCCTCTGATAGAAGTTTACTAGTAACCTCAGCAAAATCTAAAGTCTCTTTCCCGTACTTCAAGATCGACTTCATGTATTCATAAGAAGATGAAAGTGATAAGATGAGTTTGAGTGCCTTATCCTCCTCATCTATCTTCACTTCGATCACCTCCAACTCAGAAATGATGCCATTGAGAACACTCATATGATCTGAGATTTTCGTACCTTCCTCCACTCGCAGTGTGTGAAACTGCTCCTTCAGGTACAACCAATTTGAGATGCCCTTTGCCTGATACAACACTTCTAGCTTCTCCCAAAGCTCCTTGGCTGTTGAAATTCCATGCACATTTGCAAGAACATTCTTGGCCAAACTTAGTCGTATTGCACTTGCACTTGCAGCCCTCAAATCCATTTCCTCCCAATCTTCATCACTCATGCTGGACTTCTTGGAACCTCTGCTGGAATCACCGCTGGACTCTACTGGACCACCATCACCGCTTAACTTTTCAGAGCACCACCACTTGGTCTTCCCTTCAAGGCCTTGTGTAACCCAGCTTGTATCAACACATCGTTGACTTGCACTTGCCACAAGCCAAAGTTGATCATTCCATCAAATTTCTCCATATCAAACTCCACCGCACTCATAAAGTTTTACATATATGCTTCAACTCCTAGCAAATCTGCAAATAGTGAACAACTCACACTATTTACACTAATTTAGCATGTTTCAAGAACTCTTTTATGATGTGGAACTTCAGACAACGCTGCAACCACAGAGCATACTTAGAAATTCAAGAAACTACAAACCTACACGCTCTGATACTACTTGTTGGGAAAAACCTTCCACTTCTACCGCAGGAATAAGCAAAAAAAAATAACTGAGAAATTTAAAAGAAACACTTAACACAAGAATTTACGTGGAAAACTCCAAAATCGGAGAAAAACTATGACCCACCAGAAAGAAAGTCCACTATGCGAAAAATTGTTACAATCACATAGAACTTCTCTCCCCGACCTCAATTATAAAAATACTCTCTCAAAGCTTTCTACTGACTCACACTCTTTTCCCCACTCTCAAACAAGAGAATATAAAAAAGGAATTTAACTAGAGCTAGTACACCAAACTTAAAGTGTTTCTAACTAGGATGAATAAAACTAAAGCCCATGAGCCCCTTATATAATGCTTGGAATCCATCACATCATTCATTCTTTTTGATGTTGGATTTTCACGCTTCTAATATTTTGCCAAAAACCCAACAATAATTACAAATGATCCTCTCCAAATTGTTTATGTAGTGACATGTAAGCGGATGAATAATATAACATCAGATTGTATATGTTCAATTTTTTTTTAAAGATCGTTAAAGAAACTATAAATGCATCACTAAAATAATCATATGCTTATCTTATCTGAATTCTAAGTGTTTTACAAACTCTTGTATTGATAGATCTGGGTTCTTTGATTCACATGGTTGATGGTGATTGTAAATGTTCACTTAAGCTTATTGTTTTAGGAATACACTCGCTTGGTTGTTGAGAATATTCTTATACAAGATGAAAATCACAATTGCTCTATAGAATAACAATAGAAGCGTGTATTTTTCCTCATTAAATATACGTAACTTCCTTAAAGGTTAATGTGGGGCTTAGACAACAAAGTATGCACTTTCTCAATGTACCAAAAAGAATTAAATCAGGATGAGTTCATGGAAGGTTCTTCATTAAAGATCAATAAATGAAAGTTAAATAGATGGCACTAGGGCAAACGATAACTTAGTCACCATGTAAAGGATGAAATTAACAGTTACAATTATATTGGTAGACATGACACATCATCAGAGTGCATGGAGTAGAGGAGTAATTAAGGATATTTCCATAAGGCAAATAAATTCATTGTTATGAAAACTGTAGTGGAAGTCTCCATTTTTGCCTTCTTTGGAAATGAAAGCTTTCTTATCCTCTTCTTCCTTCTCTTCTTTTTAGATGCCCAACCTATCCATTATGTTGGTTCAAGGATATCCAAGAAATTAAAGCTTCGGGTTGTTGGGAATAACAATATGGGATGCGTAAAATCCCCTGAGGCCCAAACTTCCACTACAAGATTTATCATATATGCCGACGAAAGCAAACGTCGTCAGATCTAAAAAAAACGTCGGCATTTAGTCCTCCAAATGGAAAAAAATCGTTGATAATAATGTCGGTAGAACCTCGTTGGGGAAGGGTATGCCAAAGTTTTTCAAAATGTCGGCATATGTAAACTTTTTCTGACGTTTTTTGAAAATTTCGACATATGTTCTTTTTAGATGACGGGCCAAAACCGTCATCTTTTATATAATAATTTAGTCCTCCAATGTGCACGTAAGATAGAGAAATAGATTAGATACCTTAGAAATGATGTCTTTTGAAAGGGCAAGATAAGTTTTACAGTGTTTACAACTATAAAAGTTTCCTTCCAGAGTAATCAAGGGCAGTAGTGAACAACACTGGAATAAAGCAGCAACTTGGTAATGTCTACCGCTAGAATAAGTAAACACATGATAGAATAAGTATCACCTTGGTAATTTCAGATCATTACAGCTAGCTATAATGATCTGAAATCGTTTCAACATATGATAGAATAAGTAAACACACCCAAGTCCTTAATATTCGATCCACCTCTAAATCACAATCATTTCAGACTCAAAACAAGAGCATCAACGAGAAGAGAGATTGATAGCAAACAACCAAAAGAGAACTTAAAGAAACAAACGTGATAAATGAAGAAAAAGAAATAAAAAGTTAAGTATAAATACCATGGAATAGCAAAGACGAAGGCGGAAATGGCATCCATTGTTGGAGACGAATGAGAGTTGGAAGTAGTAGCCATGTTGGGGATGAATGAGAAGCTCTGAAAGAAGAGCGAAGAGTACTTCAAAGCAAGTGAGAGAGGAAATGGAGGTGGTGAATTTAAAATTTTCACAACTTTCAAGTTACCAAACATAATGAGTTGATTCTTTTTTTCTAGAACTTCCTTTTTTAGTCTACTTTCAAGAAAAAATGAGCTCAATACAGAGAAATCTTAATATTATAAGTACTAGATCAAAATTCAAAGACAAAATTATAGTCATTAGAAAAGGCTAATAACAATTGAAAATATTAAAAAGATCTTCACCCTTACTTCAAAAGACTTAAAATCTTAAGCGAGTTGTCCCTCACATGCTAGTAACCTACAATGTGAGAAATAATACAATCCACAAAAGTAGAAAAATCAAACCCAATACCTCAAAAGCAATGAAAAATCAATGGGGAAAAAAATTCATACCTCATCGGGGGGAAGAAAGCCAAATTTGTCTATTTCGTGTTTGTTTATTCAACGGAAGGGATTATAAATTTTTACCCATCATTTTAATTATTATGAGGAAGCAATTAGCCAAATGTTTAATGAAACACATATAAAATCTACCCAATCTTTACCTTTGGAAACAACATGCCTTTTCCTTTCTGTGAGCTAATCACAAGCACTTCCAATTCCTCTATATTTTCCATAACACTTTTCTTAGCAATCGTGTATCTATAAGGGATGCATTTGCAAAATTCTACCAAGACGGAGATAATTTTTAGGTGAAAAATATATGAAATTCAATCAAAATTACTTTAACTTTTCCACCCCATAAACCAATTATCCAATTCCATGGAGAAAGATTGGGATTTTTATTGGTAGCCACATGTAGTAGATTAAAACCCATCAATTTCTTAAGAGACCCATCCGAAAAAAAGCTAAATGGCACAATACAAACCAATCCAATTGCGATGCCAACCAATCATCCAAGTCTCATCCAAAGGCAGATTTGAGCTTAATTTTAAAAAACAAATTGGGAAAACAAAAACTACCTTTCTACTTCATTTAACTAGCAAATTTCAAAAACATTTCAAAAGAGTTTAATGGGAAAGTTTCTGAGAAAAATAAACAACCCAAATTCTAGAGAAATCAACAAGAACAGCCAAAATTGAAAACAAATTTTAAAAAATTATCAACAACTTGGCTGCGACCCATAATATCATAATGCTGCAAATGTCTTCCAGTACGAGAAACCAGACAACCATGTTGTCTTGAGAAACCAAAACAACGAAGTTTGAGTATTGGGGGTTTTGAAAGATGGATTTTGCGAGAAGCAAAATAGAAATAACTAAAAAAAAAAAAAGAGGGGGGAGGGGGGAGGGGGGGG